>JANZXV010000005.1:25669339-25682892 GCA_027576455.1 Erythroxylum roigii | reverse complement strand
TAGTCTGATAATATACCCTATCAGCTGGGTATTCTGAGAACTCATCAATCATGGTTAACATGGAAAACATGATTCATCAAAGAATCACAATCAATAGGTTTAACACAATAAGGGAACCAGAAGATGCAAAGAAATCTGAAATCATCTGGTTAATCTGGCATACAACATGCTAGACTCAACTACATGGAGTCATATGTCAAACAAATCATACAGGTTCGAGAACAATTCAACAAGCCGCAAGATAAAAGAAAGGATTACTACACAAATATAGTAGCATGATTATACTCACCTCGACTATCTCAGTGGTTCTGATTTCTTTCTACCTTTTTTGAACTTGAGAAGTACTAGGTACGACTTCTAGTTCTATTCCTTGTCAGCTTTCACAGGCTATTTGGGTAACATGCATAAAATTACATATACCCATATTAGTCATTCTTACATAACCTCATTTCTTAACACATATCATAAAAAAACTGCATAAGTCTCATACGTGAAGGCATAACTTCTTATACATAGGTCCAAAGTTTTTCAAACTTTCCAGACCTCTAGGTAACACATAAATTCACATTTATTCTTTTATGACCATGCTCTAATTTGGTCATTAATGGAATCCAAATCTCCCATTTACAATCAGCTTTAACATGTAGTCATGAGTTGGACCTTTCCCGACTCAAAACCTTATAACTCATTCATTTCTCATCCAATTAAGTGATTAAAAGCTTCATTTTCAATAGACTCATATGGCTATCACATATCCAAAGACAACTTAAAAATTATGCAAATTGGATTTATTGTGATTTTTACAAGCTTGTCTTGTTTCTGTTCTCTTCTGTGTCACTAAGGTTAGAAAAACCCTTCACGTTTTCAGCCATATCTAACAGAATACTCATCCAATTCAAATTCTCTTTCTACATAACTTAGATGACACATTTTGGAGCATTTCGTAAGAAGAACGCATCATCCAATTCTAACTCTAAGGTCTTCAAACAATTAACTTTCAGTTCTCGTTTCAATCTCGCTGGTCTCCTGAACTAGTACCAATTCGGGGCCTATTACACTTATTCAGCTCACCCTAAAATCGTGGAAAAATTCATGGATATAGTAGACATCTAGATCTACAATGTATATGTTTTGAGTTTCTCCAGATTCACACGTTAAACAGCTCAAAACAAATGTACAAAGAGAGCCACGAATCTGTCTCCATGACAGCTTAACCTTCAAAACCCTAGGTTTTGGTTTAACCCCCCAAATCACCTTATACACGAAATTTCTTCAAGAATAGGTGTCATTGGACATCAAAGAACATAGATCTATCATCCAAACATCAAACCCTTACATTCCATCAAAATGGGTTTCACAAAGAAGAGAGAAATCAAGCTTTAAACCCATAGATCTAAGCATAGGAGTGGAGACTTACCTTTTCCTACCACCCAAATGGCTTGAATCACCTTCTTCTTCTTGTTACAAAGCTTGGAAAAAGCTTGGAGGAGCTCTAATGGTGGCTGTCGTGAGAGAGAGGGAGGAGGAAGACAACTCTTTTGTCTTATTCTCCAACTTAAGTCCTTATATATGTTTCAAAGTCCACTTATTTACAAAAACGCCACTCCTTGTTCTGGTTTTTAAACATCTGTCCGAATAACTTCCTGTGACCACCGAAAAATATTATACATCATTAATTTGGTGCCACTAAAATTATTATTCACTGCTCTGGTTTTAATGACATCAATCTTAAATACTGATTTATTTCGGTGCACCGGTTAAACTAGATACCGGGTATTACAATATTGGTTTTATGTACCTTCAGGAGACCCGCTCAGGTTGTCTAATGCTGCTGTGTAGGGACATAACTAATGCTTTTGGGCGGAGGCGTAGTGTGTAGCTGTTTAGCTTTTGTGTTTCGTCTCCCTTATATTCCAAAAAAAAAGTAGTAATAGAGGTTCTTACCTCTTCTAACTTTTGTAAGAGCCAACACTTGTGTGAGGTAGGGTTAGTGAATTGATACTGGACCACAGATATTTTTTTTTCAATTCCCCTTCAAATGTATCGATATAGTTAAAACTTAGATAACTTTTATTTTTTTGTTTTCATTTTTAATTAATAAATATTTTATATTTTCATTAATATTCTAGTGCGCTTTTGAAAAGCTAAAAAAATGGTTCCAAAAGTTTTTATAGGTTGTTCCTTTTCTCATTATACACCTTTTATACTTATTAATTAATATGAAAGGATTGACATGATAATTAAAATATATTTAATTTTAGTTACATAATTTATAAGTAGTAGTTATATTTGAAGAAAAAAGTAAAGTTTGATAAATAATAAATTAACTGAATATAGCAATTATAACCAATTATTGGATTGTATTGTTATGTATTTAATTGACTTCTGTATTGTCATTGTCAATCATCTTTTTTCCGTGATACTGACTTTTAATTGGTCAATTTCAAATTTAAATTTTTGATCAAGCTTCCCTGACTTTCCCCGATGGGTGTCCACCTTTTTAAGGGTACATTAATGTTGAATTGTTCAAGAACTTTTCTTCAAGATTCTATGAATCACACATGTAATATAAATTTAATTTATTACATATTCAAAATAAATAACTTTAAAATAAAGTCATTATGTAAATTCTTTAATTCTGATGTATTTTTCCCCCTTCAAAAGGATAACATCTCTAAAGCTTGTAATTTTACTTCTTATAAAAATTATTCCTATATTAAAAGAAAAAGAATTTAGTCTGCTATCATACAGAAGACTTCTAAATTATAAAATGTAAATTATATTCCAATTGCAAATAATAGTAATTATTATTATGAACAATACTATTATAATTATGATTATATTTATAAGAAAGAAACCACATTCACAATATAATGCAACTTAACCTCAAACATGATATGATGAATTTAAAACCATGCCTAATTGAAAGATGATCAGAGCTTGACTTGATAGTCTAATTTTGATATAATCAAATTTTGAATTAAATCAATATTATTTTAATTGTTTATTTTTATGAATGATGATGAGACAAATTCAGTAAGGGAAGATGAGGAAGGCGACAATGACAATGATCGACCATTGGCAAGAACTTTGTTTTTAAAATTTGAATAGGTTAAAAATTTTGCTTAATATTTTGGAACAAGGTTTTCATTATATTTAAACATTTATTTATTTTGATTTTATTTTGATGAAATTTCAAAGTTATGTTTAGCAAATATCTATTGATATGTAAAATATTACTTTTGGATTATCAATATATGTAGTTTGAATATTTATAAGAAAATATTTAAATTTGTTTGCAAACAGTAATATTAAAAAATCATAATAATGACAAAATTAATCATTAGAGTGGTTAATTTTAATATGTTTTTATAACAAAAAATAGTTATCATTAATTTGTTACATTTATATTAACATTAACCTTTGCAACAAAAAGTTGATGATCAAGTGACAACAAAATTTCTTGTCACAAAAATTACGAATAATAGTGACCATAGTGATAGTTCCGTTTTTGTGATAATATTAAGTAGACACTAATTAATTGAATTTTTATTAACAAAAGTTTTTGTCACAAAAAGTAAAATATCGTGTGACGGTAAATTATTTCATCATAGTAAGAGAAAAATATTAGTTATCAAACTATGTTTTTTCACAACAAATAAAAAATATTAGTGATCAACATATGTTTTATCTCAATTACAATTCATTCCGACCAAAATTACTTTGACACCAAATTGCATATGATTTTAGCAACAGAGCTTAGTGATAAAGTAATTTTGACACTATTAATATATTAATAATGACTATTTAATCGTGAAAGATACTAAATTGTCACAATTATCATTGTATTTGTGACTAAAATCACAAAACTTATGAATAGTAGTGACTATAGTGATAGTTCCATTTTTGTGACGA
Organism: Erythroxylum roigii; assembly: GCA_027576455.1. NCBI lineage: Eukaryota > Viridiplantae > Streptophyta > Magnoliopsida > Malpighiales > Erythroxylaceae > Erythroxylum > Erythroxylum roigii. The sequence goes on along the minus strand of JANZXV010000005.1, from coordinate 25,678,977 downwards.
TATTAAGTAGACACTAACTAATTGAATTTTTATTGCAAAAGTTTTCATCACAAAAAGTAAAATATCATGTGATGGTAAACTATTTCTTCACAATAAGAGAAAAATATTAGTTATCAAACTATGTTTTGCCACAACAAATAGAAAATATTAGTGATTAATAAATGTTTTGTTACAATTACAATTCATTTTGGTCAAAATTACTTTGGTGCCAAATTGCATATGCTTTTAGCGACAGAACTTAGTGATAAAAGCAATTTTGACACTATTAATATATTAATAGTGACAATTTAATTGTGAAAGATACTAAATTGTCACAATTATGATTGTATTAGTCACGAAAAACTAAATCATCACAGTTAATCCAAATAATAGTGTCAATCAATTATTTTATCACAAAAACCTCATATCTATGACGAAATGATAGTTAGTCATAAAAAATTGTCACTAAATTACGAATAGTAGTGGCCATAGTGATAGTTCAGTTGTTGTGACAATATCAGACAATATCAAGTAAACACTAACTAATTGATTTTTTATTGACAAAAGTTGTCATCACAACAAGTAAAATATCGTGTGATAGTAAACCGTTTCGTCACAGTAAGAGAAAAATATTAGTGACCAAATTATATTTTGTCACAACAAATAGAAAATATTAGTGACTAATACATGTTTTGTCACAATTACATTTTGTTCCCGCCAAAATCGTTTTGGCACCAAATTGCTTATGCTTTTAGTGACAAAACTTAGTGATAAAAGAAATTTTGACATTATTAATATATTAATAGCGACACTTTAATTGACAATTTAATTGTGAAAGATACTAAATTGTCGCAATTACCATTGTATTAGTGACGAAAAATAAATCATCGCAGTTAATCCAAACAATAGTGTCAATCAATTGCTTTGTCACAAAAAACCTCATATTTGTAACGAAATGATAGTTAGTCACAAAAAAAAATTCACTAAATGTCTTAACTCTTATAGTGACTATCATTGGTGACATTGGAAAAATAGATGTTGTACATTTTTCCTCAACTCTCCTATAAAGTGTGCTTTAATTAGGAAATTTCAAGTACTTAGATCACGACGAGCGATACAACTTTGGTCCATTGGATAGTAACTAAATTGTCTTGTAGAAACTTCTTATAAGATAAATTGGTAAACTTTCCTAAAGTAGTGTGTCTCCATTTGTAACATCTTATTCATCATTGAGGTAGCCACTGCTAGATCCATATTGATGGCATGAGACATTCCCCTAAACATGATGATGATTGCTATGATATTGATAGGATTGATTTTGCAGTTTTAGATGTTATGCAAGATTTTATTTATAAAGATCCGTCAGAGTTGTGTCCCATTTAAAGTGAGTAGGAGGATAGGAATAACTTTATGAAGAAAAAGCAAGTAGCCTACTTAAAGGCTAATGAACCTATGGCATGAAGAAGGAGTTTAATCTCCCTAAGCCACCTTTATTATACATAGGTATGCGTAAATAAAAAAGTTAAACAAACACTGGTTGGGAGGCAACCCAAAAAATTAGGATTTTTTATTAAATTGATTCTTTATATATGATTAATTTAGAGTTTAGTTCTAGGATTTTATTAATTCATGGCTTGTTTTATATTAGGTTTTCAAGCACCCTAAATTTTTTATCCTCCTTTATATGTTGATAGTGTTTGATGTAACTAGCTTGTTGTTGAGAAAAAAAATTCTAAGCTTGTCAATTTTGTTATAATTAGCTTAATAATGAATGATTTAGGATTTTTTAAAGGATGTTAATCATGATGATTCATTATGAGTTTGATTATGATTGTGATTTGATTTATTTAGGCAAATAGTTGCAAGTTATTAAATTGATTTGAATTTAGTTCATTAATTTTGAAAATGGATACTTGATTTGCATTATAATACTTTGTGTATAATTTTTACTTTCATTAAGTGTGAATTCTTTTGAGCATTTTCATTATCCAACATATAAAAGAAAAGAAAAGAAAAAGATATAGTAGTAAGTGAACAAACGAGCATAAAATTTTCACTCTGTTAGCTTTATATCAATAAAAGGATGAAGTTAAAAAGTAGTGCAAGTAGCCATTTGAGATAATGACGTAGTTGATTGACTGAGGGTATTCATAACAAGGTATTTACCCTTGCGTCAAAGGCTGGGTAACTTTTCAAACCAGCTTTTAAATGCTCCTATGTTGTTTAAATTTAGTTTTTGATTTCTTTTAATAAGAGGTATAAAAATCTTTAAAGGTTTTAGTATTATTTTCATGTATGTTCATTTATGCATTAAGTGAAATGGTATGAATTAAGTGGAAATTTAAAGAATTATAGAATGAATTTGATTGATTTACAATTTTATGCAAGTAATTAAATGCTTAATAATTCAATGAATAATGGAGAATCTTGATGGATATCTTCGATGAGATTAGTGCTTTCTTGGAGTTTATTCTTATTAAGTTAAGAGTGATAAAATTGATTTGCATGAGAACAAACACTTGCTTAAGTATGGGGAGATTGATAAGTACTTAATTGTTCATATCTTGAAGTTTATATTTAGTGCTTTCGTTTGTTTATTTGAGGGTTTTTTTCATTGTTTTTAGTATTTAATTCATTCATATTATGTTTTTAGGCTATAATTCACTCATTTAGATTGAAATAAACAAATTGGGATAAGTTTGAGGTGATATGGAGCTGTTTTTTTAATCAAGTTATGAAGATGTTGGAAATCAATATGGGCATAAACACTCATATGGCCTATGCACATCAACATGGCTATGTTTCATGTAAAATAAGAGCTTTTAGAGTTCTAGACGGTTAATGTTCATCAGCATACCTGTATTGATGCCCATGCTCACATTTTAAGCCTATGTTCATTCTGGATTTGAGGGTTTCATGATTTTTAATTAGCACAACTATCAACATGTTATCGCCCAGAAGCCTAATTTCAAACTATGAAAGGAAAATTTCAGATGAAAGTGAGGACGAAGCTTGAGAAAAAAAAATTGATGGCCTAGGATGATAAAGAGAATGAAGGACAAGCAAGGAAACACATTTATAGTGGAGTTTCATCGATCTAAAGTGGATTTCTTAAAGATTGAAAGAGATTTCATCATGTTTCTTTTGATTTTCTAGTTTTCCTTTAGTTTTGAAGTTATACCTTCTATGATGAGGAACTAAACATTTGTTGGTACTTGGATTAGATGAACTCTAGGATAGATCTTGTAGTGAATTTAATTTAATTCCTTTTTTTGTTTCATTGAGATTCAATTATGTGTTCTTAATTATTCTTAAATTGATATTACTAACATATTGATTCATGTATGATTTCATGCAATTGAGATTAAGAAATCTTTTATATGAATAGATCTATCATAATTGAAAGGAGTTGCATATAAATAGTAAAATTCATAGATGAATTCAATTAATTAATTAACCTAAGATTAGATGTTAATAGTCTCGAGAAAGATAGTAGTATAATTAAGGAATTTTCATGGTCCAATGAATTAAACTGAGTAGTGAAATCATAATTTCATGAGAAATCCTGGGAGAATTTGAATTCCAGGTATCACTATCTTCTTTGATTGTTTCTTAGTTTAATATTTGTTCTAGTTAATCAATTATGTTGATCATTTTAGTCTATTATTTTAATTTTAAATTTGATTATTCATAAGCACCAAAATTTGTTAGATTAGATAGTAGAAAAATAACAAGTACTAGTAATTTTAGTCTTCGTAAGATCGACCAGTACTCATTAATGCTAATTATAGCTTCACCGTATGCTTACCACTAAAAGAACTTGATCAATTTTCTCTCAATAATGGTTATGAAATTGTTTGAAAGTTAAAGCATCTTTCTCATGTTTGTTCACTATATGCATTAGGTTGAATTTTATAGATTGAGCTAAAGTTTAAAGGATTGCAAAGTTAAATTGAATTGATTTATAACTTAATATAATTAGCTAAATGCCTAGAAATTTGATGAATTTTGAAATTAAATAAATAAAAGAGGGTTTTAATTAATCGAATTGATTGTTAAATTCATTCCTAGAGTTACTACCTATTTAAATTAAGAGTACAACAATAATAACAACCTAGTAAAAATCTTGCTAAAACGTAAAGTTTGGGAAAGTCCTGTAGTATGCAGTCTTACCCCTAACGGATAAAGAGGTTGTTATAATAAACTCATACGACCAGAAAAATATATTATTAAAATTAAAAATTAAAATAGACCTAACAGATAATAATAAAATATAAATAAATAAATTTGAATAAATAAAATATAAAATACGAAATACAATAAATACAAAACAAGGTAAGGAATCAAAATAAATGATAAAATAAGTAAATAAATACACAAAAAGGAAAGAAGACAGGTTGATAAACAAATCCAACAATCCATTACAAGAAAATATATAGGCAAGTAGGGAAGTATTTAGGCTAACTAACTTAGAAGAAAATACTACACATGCTTAAGAGTAATATAATTAATTTACTTGAAGGTAAGCACATGTTTAAGTATGAGGGAATTTGATAAATGTTAATTAGTTTATGTTTTTATTATAATTTTGAAAGCATTTTGTTTATGTTCGGATGGTTTTTACTGGATTTGGTACTTAATATGACATATTTTATTATAAGCCTTATTTTAGCTCTTTAATGAAGAAGGGATGGATTTAAACAAGTTGGACTCAAGTTAGAGAAGTTTTTGTATGATCTTGGAGAAACATTGGTTAAATATAAACATATGTTCTTAGAATATAGGTCAAACATAAGACAAGTGCAACATGTATAGCCTACTAGTGCATTCTATTTATTGTAAAATTTGTCATATGGCCTATAGACTTGTATTCTTAAGATAAACCCTCAAGTGCTTGATTTAAGATTAATTATCGAGTTACTAGGTCAACACAGTTGCAACATAAGCCTATATTGGTAGTATTTTATGACACTTTTAAGTTTTATGCATAGATAGAAAAAGAGAGATAGAGGGCAAGAGGCGTCATAGGAGTTATATGCATATATACATATATAGTGACATTAATAATAAGAGTTGCATGAAATTTTAAAAATTACCGCATAAATCTTTTGGGTTATATCTATCATAGGAATTCACAAAACGAGTTATACATTCTTAGAGTTCTGATGAGAAAGAGATTTCAACCAATTAATTTAAGGAAAATGACTACATTTTTGGAGAAAGAATGTAGTTGTTGTAAGAACTTGATAATCAGCTAAGATATTTGATTTGTATTGAGATGCTGAATATATACAGCAAGTACAATGAGAGTTTTACAAGAGAAGGAATACATAAATACAAACAAATTAATTTGAAATTTACTCAATCCCTAATATCAAGGAAGATGAGCTGTTGCATGATCCGAGGCTGCCATCATGGAGTGGATTCCTCAACACCCCCCCGCAAACGAATGGGGGGTTCCACCAAGAGTTTGGACTTCAAGACTAAATATCGGGACTTGGTTAAGGGCTTAGTGAGAGCATCGGCAATCTGGTCATGCGTCGAAACATAGGAAACAAGCAGTTGCTTTCGTCGCACTTGATCTCGGACAAAGTGAAAGTCAAGCTCGAGGTGCTTCGACCGTGAATGAAAAACCGGATTCGCCGCTAAGTAGGTGGCAGACACATTATCACACCATATTCGTGGTGTACCATGGAGAGGTTGGCGTAGTTCACGAAGTAAACATTGGAGCCAATAGACTTCAGAGGCAGCAGAAGCCAGCGCACGATATTCGGAATCGGTACTCGATCGAGCCACTGTCCTTTGCTTTTTGGAGCTCCAAGAAATTATATTAGTGCCATGATAAACAACGTAAGCCGATGTACTCTTCCTATCAAGTGAATCACCTCCCCAATCCGCATCAGAAAAAGCTACAAGCGCTGGTGGAGCATTGGTCGATCGTGAGAATCGAATGCCATGATCCTTTGTCCCCCTCAAGTACCGCAAGACACGCTTCACTGCCTGCCAATGAACAACCGACGGTGCATGCATAAACTGAGCAGTTTTATTAACGGCAAGTGATATATCCGGTCTTGTTAAAGAGAGATATTGCAAAGCACCTACAACTTGCCGATATAGTGTTGGATCCTCAAAGGACGGGGAGGACACGGTGAGATCAGTTTGCGGAGTAATCGGTGTGGCCACAGTAGAGGCTTCATGCATATTTGCCCGACGCAAGAGGTTCGAAATGTATTTCGACTGTGTTATATGCAAGCCATCGGTATTCCAAGCAACTTCGACACCAAGAAAGTATGATAAAGGGCCGAGATCTTTCAAAGCAATTGAGGCACCAAGCTTATAGATTAGAGTGTGAACCAATGTCGTTGAGGAGCCAGTAAGAATTAAATCATCCACATAAACCAAACAATAAGCAGTTTCACCATTGGAGGAATATATAAATAACGAACTGTCGGCTTTGGAATCTGTAAAGCCTAAAGATCGTAAAGCATCTGAGAGACAGAAATACCAGGATCGCGGGGCTTGTTTGAGACCATACAGTGACTTTTTGAGCAAACAAACATGGGTCGGTTTTGAGGGATCAACAAACCCCTGGGGCTGCTCCATGTACACTGGTTCATCAAGCTTGCCATGGAGAAATGCATTAGACACATCAAGTTGTCTAATCATCCAATTCTTCGTCACTGCAATAGATAAGACCAACCGAATAGTAGCCGGTTTAATAACCGGACTAAAAGTATCAACATAATCAATTCCTGGTCGTTGGTGAAACCCTTTAGCCACTAACCGAGCTTTGTAACGATCAACGGATCCATCGGACTTTGTTTTGATCCGGTAGACCCATTTACAGCCAACGACATTCGTTGCTTGATTGCGTGACACCAAATCCCATGTGCCATTTGATAACAAGGCATCAATTTCGTCAGACATTGCTTCTCGCCATTTAGAACTTTTCGCAGCAACCGTATAACATGAAGGTGTTGCAGTGTGATCATTTTCATCTATAAAGGCAGCAAATGTCTTTGGCTTAAGAGATCCTGTTTTGAACCGAGTTCTATATCCATGTGTGGAAACTGTCGAGGGCTGATCCTGTGGCTGTATTAAAACCGAGGCTGTTGGTGCTAGAGTACATTCGGGCAGTGTAACCGTAGGAGATGGAACCGTAACAGCTGTGCTTGGTATAGTGGGTGACGGTGGTGGATTCGGGATTGAATTGGGCCGGTGGACAGTTGGTAGCGGTGACGGTGGGCCAAGGGGTACGTAATTGGGAGTGGACATTGGAGAACCAAGGATCGAGGGCTGCTCATCACTTTGCTTGAACGGGAAAACCTGTTCATCAAAAATAACATGGCGTGAGTAAAATATCTTGTTCGTATTCAAGGACAGACATTTATAACCCTTATGCAATATACTGTAACCCAAGAAGACACATTTTTCCGAACGAGGCTCCAACTTGCTTTTGGTGTAAGGTCGTAACCACGGATAACAACAACAACCAAAAATGCGCAAAAATTTATACTCCGGGTCTCGGTGAAATATTTTTTGGTAAGGGGATTGATGGTTTAGTTTCGGTGTGGGCAGTCGGTTGATGGTGTAAACAGCGGCTGCAAAGGCGTGATCCCAGTATTTAGGTGGTACTGAGGAATGGTATAGTAGGGCTCGACCAGTTTCGGTTATGTGTTTATGTTTTCTTTCAGCACATCCGTTTTGTTCGGGTGTATTTGGGCAAGAGCTTCTCTGGATTATCGAATGTTTTGCAAGATATGGTTTGAGAGCCTGAAATTCGCCACCCCAATCAGATTGAAATTGTTTTATATGCCGTCCAAAATATTTCTCAACAATGCCACGAAACTGAACAAAACATTCAAACACATCTGACTTATGCCGCAAAAAATAAATCCAAGTGTATTTCGTGCAATGATCATAGAAAATAACATAATAATAGAAACCATCAATAGAAGCAATTGGAGAGGGTCCCCATAAATCTGAACAAACTAATTCCAAAGGTTCATTAGCGACAAAACTAGAATCTGAAAACGGCAGTTTATGAGACTTGCTGACACAGCAGGTTTCACATAATGTTGTATCCTTTTCTGAGGAAACTGGTAACTTATTGAACTGCAGCACCTTGCGAACCGTTCTAGGACAGGCATGGCCAAGTCGAGCATGCCATGTTGTCAAGGATATTGAGTGACAAGATGGGGGTACTCGATCAGTAGCCAGGCGATATAAACCATCTTTAAGTGAACCCTGATGAAGAACCTGCTTCGATTTGAGATCCTTAATGACAAAATGATCATGAAAGAATTCCACAGAAACATCATTAGCCTTGGTAAATTGATGAACAGAAAGTAAATTAAGATTTGCTTCTGGCACATGAAGAATGTTATGCATCGAAAACGAATTTGATCCAATAGTAATCTTATTAGAACCAAGGCGAGAGATTGGCAGAGTTTTACCATTTGTTAGCGTGACCTCCTCCGTGCCGCTGTATTCCGAATGAATCCCGAGGTTCTCCAGTTCAGAAGTCAAGTGATGAGAGGCCCCGGTGTCCACTACCCAATTACGGTTGACTGAATGTGGTGAGGAGGTATAGTTGGCTTGAGGTTTGGATTGATGATCCGAATAATTAGGGCTGGGACATTGTTTGATTGTGTGACCACGGCCCCTACAGTTGTAGCAGGTGGGTTCGGTGTAGGACTGATGGGTTCGTCCACGACCTGATTGATAAACTGTGCGGCGTCCACCTCTGCCTCGGCCCCTGTATTTTTCATTGGTGGACTGCCGTACTGCATGATGCGCAACAGCTGCGGGAGTGAATGACTCGGAGGTTGTTTTTAGCTGCAGTTCTTCAGACAATAACAAGCCAAGTAAGTCATCAAAAGAAACAGAAACAAGTTTGGCTTCAATGTTGCGAGAAAAAGGTCGATATTCAGAACCGAGGCCACGTAAAATATGATCCACCAGGTCATCCTCGGTGATAGCTGCATCGAGGGCCATAAGTTGATCATAAATTCTCTTAGCTCGATCCATATAAGTGATTATAGGATCCGAACCGCGAGCAAGAGAGTGAAGAGAGGATTTCAGGGATCGGATTTGAGCTCTCGAACCAGAAGCATACGTAGCCTGTAAGCGAGACCAAGCACTGTGAGCAGACGTGATCCCAACAACCTGCGAAAGAACATTTTCAGAAAGAGATCCAAGGATCCAACTAAGAGCCAGTTGATCCTTAATATACCACTGCTGGTAGGCAGGGTTCGGCGCATTGTCAACCATGGTCGGTGGTGGAGAGGTGCCATCAATATGGTGATAAAGTTGATGGCCGTGAAAGAGTGGTAATATTTGAGTTTTCCAAAGAAGATAGTTGGTAGAGGTGAGTTTGGTTGGAAGCTGGGTAGGGACGGAGGGAGTAGAGACAGTGGCTGGCATGATTGTGGTGGTGGCAGAGGCGGCAGTCATCATAGTAGTTGTCGAGAGAAGGAAGAAACGGCTAGGGTGTAAGGTGAATTTTAATTCGGTAGGGCTCTGATACCATGTAAGAACTTGATAATCAGCTAAGATATTTGATTTGTATTGAGATGCTGAATATATACAGCAAGTACAATGAGAGTTTTACAAGAGAAGGAATACATAAATACAAACAAATTAATTTGAAATTTACT
>JANZXV010000005.1:25648526-25663181 GCA_027576455.1 Erythroxylum roigii | reverse complement strand
AATTAATTATAAATTGTAATGTAATTTAATTTATTTTAATTAATTAATTAATTCCAATATTGTAATTAATGAATAGATTATATTTTAATAAATTATATTGTAATTAATTAATTAATAATAATATTTTAATTAATTATATTGTAATTAATTAATAATATTTTAAGAAAAAGAGATACTACTAAAGAATGAGATTCATTCCTCTACTAAATGGAGGATATGGAGGATTTCTTAAAAATGAGATATCAAACTATTGCCCCTATAATAATAATCAATAACCAACGACTCACTTTTCATTCCTTACCCATTACTCCCTTCCCAAATCCATCAACTAAGCACCTCCTTAGTTATCTGCATACATATAATATACAAAACTTCATGAATCCATATTCGAGTGATCAAGGGGTTCCTAACTAAACTATTCAAGATAAAATTGAATCCCAACTCTAACAAGGATTCTTTGCTTCTTAAATAAGCATAAGTCTTAAACAACTTGTATATAATTTTTTATTACTTATTATTTAATAAGGAAAACCTAATACAAAATAAATTTAAGCCGTTGTCACACCAACTTCTACTCTCCCCCAAATTAAAGCCTGTGATTGATTCTTTTGTAACCTCTTAAGCTCTTTTGCATTATTAGTAGAAAAATTGATCTATAATTGTTGATATGGAGATAGAAAATTGTTTTGACTTAATCTACTAGCTTATATCATTTATATATGGCCTACTATTGTCATCCTCTCTTGGTCCTCACTTGGCATTTTCTTCGGCTTTTTCCCTTCAGCTCACCCCCTAGACGTTTGCGTAGTCCTCCAAGGAGATCACCGATCCGAAGACGTAGCCGCTCTCCTGTTCGTCGAGTTGTTCGCTCGCGCTCAAGGTCAAGATCGCTCTCACCGCGGAGGTAAGATTTGGATGACATGTTTTGGTTCTGTATATGTAGTGATTTTTGTAGTTTGCTTGTGCTCTACCTTGGAAGAATCTTCTTCAACTTATTATATTAAATAACATATTTTTGTTTTCACTCTCTAGCTATTAGTGGTTTTTTTAATTGTCCATTAGAAATTTTGATAATTGTTAAAATTTTGATACGTAGTTATAGTTGTTGTAGTATCTCTAATCTCTTTAATTTTCATTTTTCCATATAATAGGGGCCGAGGACCAGTACCTAGACGTGTGAGATCATCATCCTTGTCTGATTCACCTAGTCCACGCAAGGTTTGTGCTTTATCGTTTTTATCTAAAGTAAGAGCCCTTGACATCATGAATGTAAACTTTTGTTTGTTGAAATGTAACAGGTTGGTCGGAGAATAAGCCGCAGTCCAAGGAGGTATATTCTTGCATTTCAGTTATTTTGAAGTAGGGTGCATGTAGCCTTTATATTTCAATCTTTCTGCTTTTCCATTCTTTCTTTTGAAAGATTTCCTAGTCTTTTTCCTGTGCGAATATGACCACCTGTGGTTGTTAAAAGTAAACTTGTATTGCATGAAATGGTGAATATCTTCATTTGAGTACATGTTAGAAGCTGACTGTAATCCTAAACTACTTGTTATCAATAAATGAGAATACATGAGCTGGCATTGCTTGAATTGTCAATGCAGATCATGTGATTAAAGTGCCTGTCATTGTCTAGAGTGTTGGTTAAATCTCTTTCATGCTCGCCCAACTCCCTCTAGAGTGTTGGTTAAATCTCTTTCATGCTGAACTGATTAGTGGAACTCTTGTTATTCCTTGAATCATAGTTCTTTTTATTTCTTGCTTGATTATCAGTTTTGCTTCTTGCATCACTAATGTAATTTATATGACGTAGCCAATTAATTTTCCTAGTAAACAGAGGATCTGAACCATTTAATTTTTCCATTATTTTCTGGGTGCTTAATGGGGCAAATGATAAAGCTAAAAACTAATAAATGTATCTGCCAAGTGAAATGTCCAATACGGCTTTTCGTCACCCTATAAACAAAAAGCAAAATGATCAAATTGATGTATTCCTAATGGCCTAAGATGTGCATAGTTCCTAATCATGTAGTGAGAGCAAGAATTATTAACATTTGCGTTGGAACCCTGTCCAGTCTTCACTTTTTTGTATTATGTCAAAAGTACAGAATGTTGTGGGTCTGGTTCCAGTCTTCTACTAATATTAGGTGTTTTTGTTATAGGCCATTGAGAGGAAGAAGTGGCAGTAACAGCAGTAGCAGTAGTTCGCCCCCTCGAAAGCCATAGCTGATTTTTCTACCTCCAGCATCTTCACATCTTTGATCAGCTATGAGATGGTTATGAATGATGTAATCCTTGTCCCATTGAGATGGTTATGAATGATGTAATCCTTATTCCCGATGTGCTTGTCAATCAGTGGTACTATTATTTAGGATACCTTCAGGAGGCTAAATATTACTTGGCTTGTCCCGTTATGTATCTTTGGAGTGCACTTTGATTCTTCATTTTAAATGTCAATGAGAACTTTTATGCATTTTTCTAAGATACTTCTATTCATTTATTCATCACGAACGCATTCAGAATTTTCTGCATTCCATATTACTAATAAATGTTTGTTTAAATGTCTCGACCTCCGTTTAATTTCCAAAGAAACTGTTGTACATTTCTTACTAACGAGCGTTCAAAATTTTCTGCATTCCATATACTATAAATGTTTGATTTGCAACGTCATTCTCAGAAAGGAAGGATTCGTTTTGTATTCAAATTCTAAAATTTTTCATCCGTCAGGTGGAAAACACTACGAGAAATACAGTATTGCCAACGTAAACAAGGAATTAAGCACATTATAGTGGTTGATGTTTTGGGTTTGTGTGAATTATTGGTTTAAATATATGAGAAAAAGATGGTGGCAGTAGCATAAGCAAACAATAGACATCAGGAAGCTCAACTAGGCTACGACTGGTTTCATGTTGGGTCACTATTAACGTGTCTGCTGACAAAAAGAGACAGTTATCGGAGAAGGAAGCTGCAGTGGTTGAGTACCGATGGTGAGGAGCTTACATAGAGGTGTGGCAGCTGCATGTGATTTGACAGTTCTGTGTGGCATGGTAGCTGGCAACTGGTATGGAATAGAGAAGATGTTGTCTGCTTAGAGAAGCTATCACGAGTTGTAACTACCTGCGGTGAGCTATGAATGTAGCATGGCGGCGGTTGGTTAAAGGCAATGACTCGACGGTGGTAGCATGATTTGAAGCCAGGGTTTGTGTTGTACAAACTAAGGTTTCACTAAGGAAGAAGAATGGGTTGTTTGGCGACATTAATAAGCCTATTCTAGGGTTAGGATGGGACGGTTTGGCAATTAAGATAAGTTTAAGGTTAGAGTAGATATCTCATAACTTGAATAAAAGTTGTTTGCCGTTTGGTTATTAGAATAAGGGTATTTCATAGCTAATTTTTGCAACAAACTAACCACTATTTAAGAATACCCTCATTCTAATAAGAATTTTAAAAAGATATAAATTCAAAACCAAATTTGTATTTATATTACTTATTTTTCTTAATTTACTTTAAGATTAATTTACGGGCTTTTGGAGTTTTAACGACAAAGGTATGAACTTTTTGTGTTTTTTTTTTTTGTTTACTTGAAGAGCTTTGTTCTCTCATCTATTTCTTTGCTGTTGTTGGTGGTGTGGGCTTGTTTGGTTCTGAGAATCTTCGTCAAGATGTCATCTTTACAGGGATTCAGTCATGCCTGCTCTTGTTAACTACGGTGGTAAGTTTGCTGCTTTCTGGGTTGGGTTACGGTTGGTTTGTTTTAGCATCGGATGTTGTCTTCTGGGTCAAGCTTCATTTTCGATATTACCGTCAAAACTGCAACTTTTTTGCTCTTCGCACGCACCTAGTATGTCGGTATCTTTCTTTTTCTTTTTCTAAGATTCATCTTGTTGATCGTGATACAAGAAGCATACAAGAAGCCATGTTCTTGATTTGGTGCATGTAATGTATTGAGATGATAAGTATGGCACTCAGACAGTGTGAAACGAGGCGGGCCAAGTAAGATATCATCATCTCCCTACTTTACTCTCTCAGGATTTTCCAGGTACTTTTTTTGCTTTGTCTTTGTATCCCTCTTGTGCTTTTTGCTGGGGTGAGCATTGAGTTTTCTAGTTATAGGTTTTTGTATTTGGCGATTGGGGAGGTCAAGATTCGCTGGATTTTTTGCGTGTGCATGATCAATAGTCCGTTCCTTGCATTGATTTATTCATAGCTGGGGGAGGTTCTGAGTGTGAAGTGCTTCTCAATAACATTGCTTTTCAAGTCTTATTTTAGTACTTTTATTTTATTGTCTTCTCATCTTTGTATTAGTTTCTATTATTCGTATTATTAGCACCTTTAAGTATTATTTGTTTTAGTATTTATTTGGCATGTATTTTTATTTATATATATTAGATTTTGGTATTTTATTCTTATTTCTATTAGTTTTGGTGTTTCCTATTAGTTTTGGATTTGTCCTTATTATTATTATTATTATTATTATTATTATTAGTGTTTAGTATTCTTAGTGTTATTTGCATTTATTTTAGCTATATCTTGAGATTTGAGTATTTTTATTATTATTTTTATTTAGTGCTTTTATTTCCCCATTACTTGTCTTTTCATTTATTTTTGTTTTATGAATTGTTTCTATTACCTGCATCATTCGTATATTGTCTCATTTACATGTGAGTCCACCAGAAATAGCCTCTCTACTATGTAGGGGTAAGGTTGCGTACTATCGGACCTCCCTAGATCCTGCTTCATTTCGGGATTTCAGACTGGGTGACGACGACGACGACGACGACTTTAAGATTAATAATTACTTTGATTCTTAAACAAAATTTAGAAAAGTCATTTCTAGAAATATATTAATTACATTTCAATTTAATTAAAATTAATTAATTAGACTCAACAAAATTAAGAAAAGATTTTCTTAAGTAATTAAGAAATGTACTCTTAACTAAAATTTATTTATTTCAATTTCATTTACATATAATTAATTTGTTTAGAAAATTATCATTATATTTATTTAGAAACTGTTTCTTTATTTACGAATATTATAGGTATCTTTATCTATAGAAAAGTATTTTTCTTAATTAAATTTTGATAGGTGTTTTTATTTATCAATTAAGAAAAAAAATTCTTTAATATTTTTGAAAATACTGTTAGAGAAATATTTCTAGTTAACTAAGACGTTAATCTCGAAATAAATAATAGAAAAATCTCTTAATTAAATTAAAAGGCGTTTTATTTAATTTTGAAAGTGTTACCCTTTAATATTAGAAAATTATTTTTTGATTAGGGAAAATGATTTCTAATTTGATTAAAAATTATTTTCTAATTAGATTAGAACTTCCTACTTGTTTAAATTTAGTACAGGAGTTTTCCTAAATTATAATAAGTAAGAAATATAATTTACTGAAAATTATTTCATTAAATTTTTTGAAGGAATCAAGATAATTAGAAATAATCTTGAATTGAATTTAAAATTCATTTTCAATTCAAATTATTTTTTATTTAGAATAAGAATTTAATTCATTAAGGAATCAATATGATTATGTAAGGAGTTGGAAATATTATTTTACATTATGAAGACTAATTTGATGTTTTATAAATATAATTTATATATGAGTGCATAAATTGTATGTTGTAAAAGTATGTGACCTTGATGTTACCACGTGGATCAATTTGATCCATACAAATAAGAAACACTTAAAAATTTGAGATGAAAATAGAAAATAGGAAATGATTGAAACGTGTGAGAAGCGTATTGGTCAAAGAGTGGAGTACCCGAAAGAGCAAGGCTTCGAATAGTTTGGGAAGAAAAGGCAACTTTTCTTATACTTTGGTGCGCTTGACTAGTAATCCTTTTCTTGTTTGTAACATTTCAATAGTTAAGTCATGCTTTTATTGAGAGTTTAAAGCTTGAGAGATTCATGATATAACTCAGAAGAATGTTTACAAGGAGCTTTCCTTTATTTTGTGAGATATGAATAACATTTTCTACCAGCCTTACTTTCTATCTACCATTCTTGCTCAAACTAACAACGTTGATGCTGTTTGTTAATATTTATACGTAAAATAAGTAGAAATGAATGTTAATCAAAATAAATATATTATTATTATTTTAAATTTATATTATCATAATTTTTGGAAATATGGTTAATGTAAAATTATAATGAATACAATATACTAATAAATTATTTGGTAATTTTTTAAAAAAATTCAAAAACTATTTCACAAATTTTAAAAAAATTATCCGAAACGACACTGGTTTTAACTAATACCAGTATAATAATACTATATCATAATTCAATCTAATACCAGGATTGTTACAATATTCATATCATTGTTCGAGGCATAATAATAAATAGATTGTTAAATAAAATTAGTTAGATCCAAATTTATATAAATAATTTGTATATATTTGAAGAAAAAAAATGAAATCCCATAAAAGGTCCGACTCTTTTAAAAAGATAGTATTAATGGACAAAATTAGCAATGGAAGCATGATTTCACTTTTTTTAACCTGGTGGTGAATGTTATCTATACACAACAAATCAACTACTTCAAAGCACACCCAGAAGAATAGGAATAACAGATTCCAATATGGTTGCTGCTCCTTAATGGAAGTTGATCTCAAACAACAACTGAGCTCTGTAGAATTACTCAATAGCACCCCCAAGCTTAGGTATGCTAAGCAAACACAGTAATGGCGAAGATTGTTTTGTTAGTCAACTAAACCATTTCAGCAATATGGGAATCGGTAAAACAAAGCTTTGCTTGGTGCACTTCAACCGTGAAATGGAGGCTGCTTCTCAAAAGAGACTTCAATCGGCGTTGCATTGCCGTAGAATTCCTCCAAGTTGTAGAAAGCTCTCTGTTGAGGAAGGAATATGTGGATTACTACATCACCTGAATAAGCACAAAGTCGGCAAAGCACGGATTAGTGACTTTCAGATAGATTCAAGAAGTTTAATCATTGTTACATATTCCTACGCCGAAAGGCAACAGCTCTCTAGTTCGTAACAGCTGAGTGTATCTGTAGCCATGAAGCACTTTTTTTCTACAAGTAAATGTAAATATGTCCAAAATTAACTTCTAAAAATAGTTTAGTCAATAGAAGTAACAATTCTTCAAGCTTAAAGATAGAACTGCTGATATTTAATTCTTTACCAAATAAAAGTTTCTATTTGTAATTTCAAATTAAAACATCATAAATATTTTATTAAATTATACAAACTTGGTTGAATTATTTAAGCAATAAAAGTCAAGGGCTAAAACAAGTTAAAAGATTTATGCAGACAATAACATGATGATAGAGTCTGAATGAGTCTGGTTCACCCATTTCTTCATCAACAACCTGCTTCACTAGTTTTCTAGCCAATTTTATGGAGCTGGACCAGGCAGTCTTTCTGCTTTTTGTCCAACAACGTATACAAAACCAGCATAAACCATATCCATTTAGTGCAGAATGGCAATTTAATAACTGGCTAACAACTGAGTGTTGAACCTTTATGAAGTTTCTTCTCGTGTCAAACCTTTTAAATCTTTCAAAGAAATTCCAAAACCTTTTAAAATGTAATTTATCAATTCACAATATCTATACTGAAAAGAGAATATGATGAGGCAAAGGAACAAAGACATTTTTGGCGACAAGATTTCTATATTTAAATTATGCGTCTTGTTTTTTAACAGAATAAACTTTGAACCAATAAGCTAATGTTTAAAAGATTTGGAATATAATTATAAAAACTTATAACTTTGAAACTTGTGCAAAAAATTCTAAAAAGTTTAGCACTCAATGACTCTTGTTTGGTTTAAATTTAAAGTTGAATTACTAGCAGATGAAATGGAAGCAACTATGTTGTCATCAAGGGCATGGTCACTTACCAAAGTCCAACAGTGTCCATGAGTTCGGTTTTGTATCTCCAGACGAAACTTTTCCATACTTCTCTTCAGCAAGATCTCTTATTTTAGATCTATATGGTAAAATGATATTAACAAAATCTGGCATGCAACTTTTAATCTAGAGGGGAAAGCAAAGACCTTTTATTGTTAAAAGTAGAAGTCACTACCTGATAGCATCAATCTGAGGGCGTGAAAAGGCTGTGGCAATTATGAAGAATCGAGTCCAATACACAAGAGGCTTAACAAAGAGGATTTTGATGTCAGCAGCCTTAACTTCAGAGGCAACCTTAGCCATTGCAACAGCAACTAACAGATAGAAAAAGGTAAAAGAATGTAAAAAATTGATCATATTTATTTCCATTGACATAAAACATTCAGTAAGCAAACATAACTTACGTTTTTAGGTAATTGCCAATTGTTTATTGATGTAGGACGGGTTTTTAGGTAATTGCCAATTGTTTATTGACGTAGGACAAATAAAAGGATTATTAACTAGTAGTTAAAACTCACAAAATTAGAAACATGGTTGATATTAAGCTATTATTTTAGGGTTTAATATGCTGGAAGTTAGGATTTTAGTTGTTGGAATTTTGTGGTGAACACAAAGAATAGAAGGTAAGAAATTAGGAATCACTCCTAACGTCTAAGAATCACTCTTATAAGAAAGCATCACATTTTCTAGTTGAAAACTCAAGTTTGTAGAAACATTTCAAATTGCTTATTCTTGATGAAAAGTTGAATACACATGTATAATTAAAAGGTTCCTAATTTCAATGCTATTATAATAGAAATTCTATAAGCCCTATAAAACTAGAATAACATATCTAAAATAGAATAACATATACTACTATTTCCTATCTAATAAGAAATCCTAACACAATCTAAATTTCAACCCTTATTTTTATATCAGCTCAATTCTCAATTCTCATCTCACCAAATTAAAGCTTGTAGTTGACTAATCTTTCCTCTTTTATTTCTGTCATACACTTTAATTCTTTTGCATCAATTCTCCCCAGTTTATCTGAAGTCATCTTTGATGTAGAATGTGATAAATACTGACCATTAAAGTCTGGATTCAATTTCTGAAAGTTATATTCTAAAATTCAAGTACTGACAAAGATCGGTCTTCCTTTCCACTTAACAAGAAATGTTGATAACTTCAATCTCTTTCTTGTGACTACAAGATATTTATCAAATACATCGTCTATCTCCTCTTTAAGATGGGGAATGGCTGGAATTCTTATAGTCACAGTAGGGGATTGCTCATCAACTTGTCTATGATAAATAGTCAAGTCTGCAACATCAAAGATAAGACTTATTCCCATGTGACTTGGTAATTCCAAAACATATGCATTAGCACTTATCTTCTTAATGATCTTATAAGGTCTCACACTCTGTGAATTAAGTTTCTTATATTTTTCTTTTGGAAAACTTTCTAGATGAATCCTAACCATTACCATATCCTCTTCATTGAATTCCACCAAACACCTTCGAATAATTGTTATAATACTATTATCTACCAAAGCATCTTTGTAGGGATTTGAATGTTTCTCCGTGAGTAAATTCAATCACTTCACCATGTTCTCCAATACCATATTCATACTACTTCATCAATGATAAGCTTGCATACTTTATCTTCGCATCTAACTTGAGTCAAGAAAATAGCAGTACAAAGTCATTCTTCTCGTTCTTCCGCTTTAGGGGTTGTAAGTACGCATCTCATTACATTAAGATTTGTACGACTAGCTAATTCATCACTAGAGTCTCCTTCTAACTCCTCTCTAGCTTCGTGCTCACACAAATACTCGTTAGATCCATCCTCTGCTTCTTCTTCTTCTTCTTCTTCTTCTTCTTCTACCATCATATGCAAACCTTTATCAGGACATTCATAAGCAAAATAGCCTCTCCGATTGCATCGAAAGCACTTCTTATTACTACTACCTCCTTTTGTTCCAGTCTCAACTATAGCTTTGCCTTTGAGTTTAGCTCCTTGAGAAGTTGTATAGTTATTTTATGAAGCAAATTTTGACACATTAGGTGCTGATCTAGAGTTTTGCACCATCATAGTTCTCTTCATGTTGAACTCCCCAGATTTCGAAATGTTTTAGTTACTTATTGTCTTAAGAGATATGCATCTTCAAGGCTATAAATCCTTTGCATTATCAACTCCTTGCACATTTCTTCCCTTCATCCATTTTTGTAGTGAGATATAAGTTATCGTTCCAACTTAATCCATTCACATTAGATAGAAAATTCATCAAATATTTCCGTGTACTCAGTTACGAATATATCTCTTGTCTAAGGGTTGTGAGTTGATCTTGGAGATCTTCCTGATAATGAAATAGTAAGAATTTTTTTGATAACTTCAGCTTCATCTCTTCCCGATCAACAATTGGTGGTTGACCTATTTTTCGAAGTCTATCCTCTACCGATCTCCATCAAATTTTAGCATGTCCAACTAGCTTCATCTTTACAAATCGAACTTTTTGATCTTTTGACATATGGTATCATTTAAATAAATCTTCCATTGTTGCTGTGCAATCTAAAAATAAGTGTGGATCCATCTTTCCTACAAAATCAGGGGCTTCAACACGAACTTTCTTAGTAATGTCATCGAGTTCGTTGTGTATTTCAACTCTATCGTGGCTTCTAAAGGCTTGCATGCACTCTCCATGTACTACAGGTTGGTTTCTTGTCTTGGATCTCT
This sequence comes from Erythroxylum roigii, assembly GCA_027576455.1. NCBI lineage: Eukaryota > Viridiplantae > Streptophyta > Magnoliopsida > Malpighiales > Erythroxylaceae > Erythroxylum > Erythroxylum roigii. Next base: position 25,652,590 of record JANZXV010000005.1, on the reverse strand, counting down.
CAGTAAGCGTTGATTTCCAAATCTCATTCGTTGTTAGTTAGTGTCAGCTCCTCGTCTTGGATTTCACTTTCTCCACCCTCACCATAGTGTGTAGTTTGTTGTCTGATATTATTTTCTAGATAGTTTTTGGAGCACCTTGTGATCAAGGTTCATTAAGGTCTGATCTTTCTATAACTTTTAGAAGTATTTCATCTCGCTCCTAGTCGCTAAATATTCCTGTATATGCCTTTCCACTATGCGTCGCCATTATGAACCAAAGCTCTGATACCAAATTGATGTAGGACAAATAGAAGAATTATAAACTAGTAGTTAAAACTCACATAATTAGAAATATGGTTGATATTAGGCTAGTATTTTAGGGTTTAATATGCTGGAAGTTAGGATTTCCGTTGTTGAAATTTTGTGGTGAACACAAATAATGGAAGGTAAGAAACTAGGAATCACTCCTAAAGTCTAAGAATCACTCTTAGAAGAAAGCATCACACCTTCTAGTTGAAAACTCAAGTTTGTAGAAAAATTTCATATTGCTTATTCTTGATGAAGAGTTGAATACACACATATAAATACAATTCTTAGAACCCTTGTTCTAGTAGGAAAGAGTTCCTAAATTAAATCCTATCACAATAGAAATTCTATAAGTCCTATACAACTAGGATAACATATCTAAAACAAAATAACATATACTACTACTTCTTATCTAATAAGGAATCCTAACACAATTTAAATTTCTGCTTTTATCTTTGATGCCAACTCAATTTTCATTTCTCATCCCACTAAATTAAAGATTGTGGTTGACTAACCTTTCCTCTTTTCTCTCTTTTATAGACTTTAAGTTCTTTTACATCATCTACTATCTTCAGTCAAGGAAGCATACATCAAACATTCAGGAAGTAGACATAACTTCTTAGATTTTTAGGTAATTTCCAATAGTCTACTGTCTTCAGTCAAGGATGCATACGTGTCATAAAGGCACAAAAATTGTGAGTGCAAGGATTTATAACAGACAAAAAATTCAAAATTTGAACCAAATGACATCACAGCGATATAGAAATTTGATTCCAATATAGATGACTAAGGAGTCCAATCAAGATCTAAAAAACCACCATTATTTGTGAATTCTAGAGTAAACATGATATTCACATCCAAGAGACTCCCATGAAAAAATTTCCTAATTTTTAGAATAATTATCATTGTGTTAATCTTGATCCTTTTGTTCACTCATCCATAAGAATGATGAATGCCATCAAAAAGCATACAAAACTCCATTTAACAATGACTTTATTTCAAAATATCAAAATTAAACATTTTATTACTCTTCGTCCTTGTAAAATTGAACAAACTTTGAGCATTCTTGTCAACTTTTGTTATACTTATATTGTGGAAAACTAATATAAGAAGAAGAAAGCTTGTTAGACAAAAACAAAAGATTTTATTTTAGATTATCAGTCCTTGATTTACAACAGATTTGAAGTAAGTTGTACATCTTTAAAAGCATATTGTGGAGACTAATTTTATAGCAAAACAACACACAAAATGAGCAAAAGAGTGATAAAGAAAAGCAAATTGCTGATAAAGTTTGGTTGACTTTGTTAAGACACCAATGCAACAAAAACTTTAGCTATTAGGTGATGCCTATAAATGGATCCAATGATATTCTAGCACCCCTTCAACTTATATGCAAGACCACTAGTCATGAAGAATGTGGATTGGAGAGTTTACATGACAAGCTTTCAGAGTCATCATCAACCTCTGCACTGGGAGGCTTTTCATCATTTCTCCTAAATACCACCTTGCCATATTTGCTAAACAAATCGTCAAAGATGTCGTCTGTATTTTCTACATTCTGCAAATTAAACCATCTCTTTTAGAAATGAACCATCCATAGCATAAAAGCCACTTTTACTAGCATTAGAAGTTGCCAAGATGCACTTCATTGCAATTTTAATAACCTTCTTATGTACACAGAAAATATTATGGTCATAATATAATAAATATAGAAATTTGTAAAGTGATTAAAAATCATGATGCTTTCGATAAATCAAACTGATGTACATCGTTAATAAATCACACAGATGGATCACTGAGAAATTTATCTAAACAGAAAAAAGCTAGAATAGCTGAATCCATTTTGCAGCATAACATTGATTCGTAGAACTTTATTTCTGCTGCCTTTGAGTTGCCAACTTTTGTTGAAATGGTAACGTGAGGTTTAGTGATCAGGTTGATCCCATTCAACATAAAATGAAATAAATACAAGCGTGTGTGTGTGTGTGTGGGTGGGTGCGTGTATAGTACATATATGTATAATTTAAACTTATGACAATATCGAAATAGACACTTTTAACAAGTTTCGTACTTCAATGCTTACAGTTCCATATGGGCTCAATAATTAAACAACAATGAAACTATCTACTTGCTACTTACCCCTACAAGACCTATGAGCCCTTGATTGTCAATGAATCCGGTTTTCTGTCTTAAATTGCCATAAATATTGAATCCTGATTACAGAGGCATTGAAAATGACAAGTTGGCAACCATGGCATTTCGGTAAGGTCAATAAGCAAGTGAATATGAAAGTTGATTCATAAGCAAACATCCATCATTCCAGCACTTTGTTGAGTTCTCCAAGCATCAAAACACAGTATAAGTTATTCAAATAAAAGAAAGCAACTAAAGTAGTAACAAAAACGAAGCACACGAGCTATCAAGTATTCATGAAAAAAAAAAGTATTTCCTACTTGTTAATTTCACATGAAAGAAAGTATCGTACCGAAAGAAAGTTATCGTCTGCATCTTTACGGGTAGCAAAACTTGGGTTAAAATTCAAATTCATCCTTCTGGGTATTTGGCAAACGTACTTGCAGTCAAATGACTGAATCCTGCTGCGACATAACCCTCCAAAACAGTTTCTGGGTCTTCTCGAGAGCTTCGGTTCTATATGGCCCAGTTGATGGAGTTCACCGCCGAAACGAGTCCCACCGATAGAGAGAGTAGTTGGCACTGCCATTTTTGCTGTTGATGCTGTGAAGTGGATAAAAATGGGAGGGAGATTTTTCCACTAAAGACAACGTTTCTTTTTATCTTTTTCATAGTTCATTTCATTTTATCAAGATGATGAAGTTTATACCGGGGTGAATGGGCTTGTTCGTGGGCTTGATTTAAATTCTTGGACTTGTTAAATATTTAGGATTGGAGGTTGACTTATATGCTTGTAGCTTTATTGTGGCAATTCAACGTTTTCCATTTTCGACTTGCATAAGTTTATAGTTGAGTCTTTTTAAATTATCTATTGATTGCCAACGTAAATATATATATCCATATTAAAAAGGTAACGGTTGGTGAAAGATTATCCTTCTTCTCGTTAATCTGGACTGGAGGTTGTTCAATGGCTGACCTCAGATGTTTTTGCATGAGTCACTTACTTCCCACTTCTCCATCTTGCGTTTGCCCACTGCTTTTCTTGTCCCTGTAATTCTTTATATGGAACTTTCCTCTTCCTTTTCTACTGTCAGCTTACCTTGTTCATCATTGTTTCCCTATCTTCTACCGCAACCTTAGACTCTCCGCTCCTCTCTTTGTACTGAGCACAACTTTTGTCTTTCTCTCTCCTCTATCGCTGCTACTGACTTATAGGCTGTTTAGAACGGTTTGAATTGAATTCAATTGCAGTATTGAATTCAGTTATGGTATTTGGAAATACAAAAAAGGGATGGGTTTAATTTATGCATGTAATTGAAACTCATCCCTGTTACAAATTGAATTCACTCCTTCAAATATCGGAATTAAATTCATGCAAATAATTAACTTGTTGCCCTGACACCATATTGTCGGAGAATGGTTGAATTTCTGTTGCGATCTCCATAGTATTAAAAGGGCAAAGCTTCTTGTGTCACACTCGTACTCAAAGCAGTGCTCCAATAAGGATGTGGGAAATTTTCACCCAATTTTGCTTGATAAATAATATTTATATATGATTAATAACCAAAATAATTTTCCTTTATTTTTTATATTTGGAAATTGTAATTTTACATTAATTATGAAATTATTATTGTAAATTTAGAGAA
>JANZXV010000005.1:25593320-25606427 GCA_027576455.1 Erythroxylum roigii | reverse complement strand
AGTTAGAAAAATGTTATGGTAGATACTAATAAATGTCTATTTTCTTCACTAAACTAATTGAGTCTTATAATCTTAAATATCAGATAAAAATCCATAATTAGGAAAAGTTCTGACAAATTAAAATTTCTAAGGTAAGTTTTGCTGACCAAATTTATGGTGCTAATCGACCATTAATGTTTATATTCCTTAGATAATAAGGTGAGATTACTTATCATTTAACTTTCTCAATCAAGTTCTTACGCTTGCATTTTATATTTGAGTCATCATCCAATTTTTCAAATCTACCAATTAAATCCCTTTTGTTACTAATATATTTTGGTGACATATCGGCGGAATTGGGTACACATCAGTTCTTCATACAAGTATTAAGGTTTAGGACGTGCGGGGAATCAGACCTAATAGATGCATGGATAAAAATTTATACAATTAATTTGGTGGGTTTCCCAGCAAGTCCTACTAATATTTTCATGTTACTATCACAAATTATCCTTGGAAACAAACCGGTGATTTCGTTTTATAGGCCTCGGGTAAAGTAAAGAAGGGGTCTTTATAAGGGTCAAGAATGAGCCTTATTTTGCCTTATTTTGTTCTTTATGAGGCTAAAAGTAGATCTTATTTTGTCTTATTTTGTTCTTTATAAAAATCAAAAGTAGGTACTATTTTATTCTTTATGAGAATAAGCCCTGGGTAGAAGTCCTTCCTCCCTTTGTTCAGGGTGGGGCATTAGAAAGAATTTTTGTTTATTGTTAGGATTTTAACCATGAAACTAGATATATTACTAAGATCAAAATAATTTATTATGACCTTTTGTTTTATTAATAATAAATATTTTCATTACAAAACTGTAATTGAAGAAGATAAAGTTACATGTAAATACACTTGCTTTCTAGGGCACTATATTTACATAACTCCAACACGTGTATGTGTTCTCTTTTGGCTTAGAGCCATGACAAAGTTTCATTTTGTTGGTTGGACAGATAAATAAAGGCATCGTGCCTTACTTGATTTTTGTACTTAATATTTTTATATGATTTTTGTGATTAGTGAGGTAACGATTGACCAATCGTGTGCTAAGCACAACAAATTAAGCGACCCCCTATACCCTTGATGCTGGTACATAAAAGTAGAGTCCTTGTATCAACACCTTTCTAAGGGACTTATGGTGATTCCACACCTAGGGCCTAGTCACCGACGAGGTCATCAGCTAGGGTTATGACGCTCTTGTCGACTTTAGTCCGGACGCACCACGGATGAAAGTTGAGCCAACCTCGGAAATCGGTGGGTGTGCACACTAGTTTGGCCAAATAATGGCGAAACACATGATTGTTTTAACCTATTCTGAGATTTGTTTTCTAACAAGATTTGATTTATAGATGTGATGCTTTTATGCTTTTGTATACTGGAACTAGAACCTATGTTCACCGGATGAGTGATTAATAGGTTAGGCCTATGTGGTTCCTAACTACTACATGTTGAGTCGTGGGCTAGGCCTTTGTGTTTTTATGTCATGTATGTTCACTTCATAGGTGGTTATGTGTATGTTAGATACATGAAAAACCTGTCCTTAGGTTATCTAGACCGTCTTAGTGTGTATCAGGTTCTGTTTGCAATATATGTTTTTCCTGCTCACAGAGTACATAGTGTACTCACCCTCTCCGCTTTCCAACTACGCAGGTTAATTTGGTGAGCTTGAAGCTATAAGTGTATCGTGCGGTTTTTTGACATTTTGGGGCATTACCGCACGTGGGTAGTCTCTGTTTTGTACTTTGGTTGTATAGTGGCTCATGAACTGTTTTTATTAAGTTGGCTATGTGATATGCTTTATAATTTTGTAAATTAACTTTTGATTATCTTGTCGTTTGTAAATGACCTTATGTATAAACCTTTTGTACTGTTGTTAAGATTACTCATGGTGAACTTAAAAGTCCAAAAGTTGTGGTAGAGTTTTAAATGTAAATATAGAAGTGCGTTTAAAACTGATTTATAGGTATTTTAATTGAGTTTTGGGATTTTCAAAATACAACCATTGTGTTGTCCAAATGTTTTTAAAGGATATTCAGTTAGTCTTGCATAGTAGGGTTAAGGGTATCGCGAGTATCCTTAACTTGGGTATACGGCGGTTATCATGTGCCTGATGTGATTTCGGGTCGTGACAGTTAGAGTATACCATATTGACTAAACAAAAAAATGTTAAATAATTTATAAGTGGTAAGGACCAACTATCCAAATGACAAGTTCATATTGGAATTTTTAATATGGGTAGAGTGTAGAGTCCATTAAAAAGAATTGAGCTTGGGTCAACCATTGTCAAAATGACTAGAATTAGTCATTTGGATAGTTGACCCTTACCACTGATAAACCCTTTAATATTTTCATGCTTAGTCAATATGAGATACTCTAATACTCCCCCTCAAGTGCAACTGGGACTGGGCATCTAGTTGTCACTTGAAATAAATGCAGTGGTAACCGAACCAAACCATCGGCTCTGATACTATATTAGAAAATTTTAATATGGGTAAAGTGTAGAACCCATTAACAAGAATTAGACTTGGGTCAACTATTGTCAAAATGACTAGTCATTTGGATAATTCTAGTCATTTTGGCAATAATTGACCTAAGCCCAATTATAACTTGATATCAGAGTCGATAGTTATTCGTCTAGATGTCCAATCCCAGCTGTCCGGTCCGGTTACCATTGCATTTATTTCAAGTGACAATTAGATATCTAGTTCCTGTTGCACTTGAAGGGAAGTGTTAAAATATCTCATATTGACTAAGCATGAAAATGTTAAAGGGTTTATAAGTGGTAAGGATCAACCATCAAAATGACTAGTCATTTTGACAATAATTGACCTAAGCTCAATTCTAATAATATCTTATGATACGTCTGTGATCCAAACATGAACTCATATAATTGATATAACTAATAAATAAGAAATGGTAACTGAAAAATAAACTATATTACTTTTCATTCTTAAACAAGTTCGTTAATATTCGAATAAGAGCCTCCAATAACATTAAAACCTACAAGGATTAAATCTTTTTGCTTCTTCTTTAATTTATATAGTTTCTAATAGGTGAAAGAATTTAATGTAGCATGTAAATCCTTAAACAAAATTTTGTTTATATAAAAATCTAACCTCCCTCATCACAAGTTAGAAAAATGTTATGGTAGATACTAATAAATGTCTATTTTCTTCACTAAACTAATTGAGTCTTATAATCTTAAAATATCAGATAAAAATCCATAATTAGGAAAAGTTCTGACAAATTAAATTTTCTATGGTAAGTTTTGCCGACCAAATTTATGGTGCTAATCGACCATTAATGTTTATATTCCTTAGATAATAAGGTGAGATTACTTATCATTTACTTTTCTCAATCAAGTCCTTACGCTTAAATTTTATATCTGAGTCATCATCCAATTTTTCAAATCTACCGATTAAATCCCTTTTGTTACTAATATATTTTGGTGACATATCGGCGAAATTGGGTACACATCAGTTCTTCATGCAAGTATTAAGGGTTAGGACGTGCGGGGAATCAGACCTAATAGATGCATGGATAAAAATTTATACAATTTGGTGGGTTTCCCAGCAAGTCCTACTAATATTTTCTTATTACTATCGCAAATTATCCTTGGAAACAAGCTAGTAATATCGTTTTATAGGCCTTGGGTAAAGTAAGAAAAGGGTCAAGAATGAGCCTTATTTTGTTCTTTATGAGGCTAAAAGTAAATCTTATTTTGTCTTATTTTGTTCTTTATAAAAATCAAAAGTAGGTCCTATTTTATTCTTTATGAGAATAAGCCCCGGGTAGAAGTCCTTCCTCCCTTTGTTCATGGTGGGGCATTAGAAAGAATTTTTGTTTATTGTTAGGATTTTAACCATGAAACTAGCATATGTTACTCAGATCAAAAGAATTTATTATGCCCCAGCTACTTCCAAGTAAATTTAGAAATCTTGTTTATAAGTACGTATTTGAGAAGTTTTCATAGAGATAGATGAAACTTGTTGCAAAAGTGGCGCTGATGTTGTCACAAAATTTTCTGAAACATATTTAAAAATTCAAGAAAAAGATTTTCATGGATTGCTCGATGGAAAGAAGAAAAAATGTGTCATTTTTTGATGATTAAAATTTCTAACTTGTTCAGGTGATATATAGACATAGATTGAAACGTGAGATGATTATTTTGTGATTTGATTCTTCGTTGGATGTTAAGGATTATCTTGTTTAATCGCAAGAAATCACCAGCAAATAAATAAAATTTTAATTTCGTTTTAAAATAATTACTCTCAACTGATGATGATATTTAACCTACTTGGATGTCAAGACGGAAAGTAATAATTCTCAACCAAATCCTAGCGATCATATCATCTAGACTTTGTTCACTGATTCCTCGACCATTATTACAAATAATAGAAAGCTACGATCAGAGATCCAATCGGTTCAATCATTTACTCTTTTATAAATGAAGTGCTCTCAATTATGTCCCACTTAAACCAACCTCGGTCTGTTTGTTGATACAATTGGCAGCACCGCCACCGACAAGTGACCTAAAGCACCACTTGCGCAAGATGTCTCATTTCTTAAGTCCTCACTGTCTGTACTACATAATTTCCGTACTTTATAGGACGTGGGGAAACGCGTTATATTAAAACCGATGTTTTTTGTCCCAACAAATGGCTGATCGAAGCTGTTAATGTTTTGGATCAGACACTTTTTTTTGTTTTCCCTATAATTTGCATATCACCGACAACCGCGTGCATGCATGTATAAATTGGAGGCTCTATCTACAAGAAAATTGTGTTTGGAAAGAGAGAGAAAATGAGGCCTATGACCTTTTCCTCTGTTTTACTTTGGCACGTTTTCTTCTTTGTTAGTCTTCTTCTGGAGGGCGATAGTACTCAAGTTCATGGCTGGCTTAATGCTCATGCAACTTTCTACGGTGCCAATCAAAGCCCCTCCACCCTCGGTAAGTCTCACTAAGTTCCTGTGCTAGTGCGTAGCTAGCGACAGAGTGCAACAAATTGTTAAGATGTGCTCAAGGTAACATAACTTACGTAGGAAGTACTATAACTTCCCAAATAATTTATGTAATCTAAAATTGCAGCTATAAGTGACTAACAAACACATTTTATGATTGCAGTAAAATTCAGTATCCAATTTGTGTGTCTAACTTTAGTTTCTAAGTTATATCAACTAAGTTTCATTAATCAGTATATTTTTATGTGTTTGACAAAGCTGATGGAGCGTTAAATTCAATTAAAAGTCGGTAATTCTTAAGTGGTAGTTGACATTAATGGCACAGATAACTGTAGAAGTATTTAGTAAAAAAGTGGAGTAAGTAATTGCTTAAGTGTTTGGAAGATGTCAGAAGTAAATGCACATTTGTAAAGGAAAAAAATGAACAAAAATTAAAATAGATGAAGCCTTTTACCTTCTTTCATCAACATGCCAAAACATTTTTCTTTTTTGGAGGAAAGGGTACAGAAATTTATTTATGCATTTCAATCAGCTTTACCATGTCGTTTGAAGCGACTTCTCAATTCGCTTGTACCAGGAGGAGCATGTGGGTATGAGAATACTTTCCACGCTGGATTCGGAGTGAACACCGCGGCAGTTAGTGGTGCACTTTTCAAAGGTGGGGAGGCATGTGGTGCTTGCTACCAACTCAAGTGCAACTTCAGGGTTGACCCCAAGTGGTGCCTCCCGGGTGCTCTTGTGACCATCACTGCCACCAACTTCTGCCCTCCAAACAACATCGGAGGGTGGTGTGATCCTCCGCGCCAGCACTTTGACATGTCCATGCCAGCATTTTTCCGTATTGCCCTTCCAGGCAACGAAGGCATAGTTCCTGTCTTTTACAGAAGGTACGTAACAACACTTTTGACTTTTCTTGTTTCAAGGGTTGAACGAGTATTCTTAACCAAAATTTTGATATTGAATGCCCATCAACTGAAGGGTACCATGCAATAGGAGGGGAGGAGTTCGATTCACTTTGAGGGGTCAATCAAATTTCAACTTGATCATGATCTCCAACGTGGGTGGAAGTGGGGACATTAAGGTTGCGTGGGTTAGAGGCTCAAGAACAAGATCATGGGTGCTTATGCACAGAAATTGGGGTGCTTATTGGCAGAGCAGCATTGATCTTAGAAGCCAGAAATTATCGTTCAAGCTGACTTTGGTTGACGGGAAAAGCCTCGAATTCTTCAATGTTGTTCCTCCAAGTTGGAAATTTGGACAGACATTTTCTTCGCAGAATCAGTTTTCTTAGCTTCTGAAGAGACAAATCAGTCAAGTCATTATGTCCTTGAACCGACTTTTTTTGATGGCTGAGGACCGTGCTTCTACAGTTTTATAAGTTTAATAAGGAAATGTTGATTCTTGAACATTAGCATACTTATATATTATTTGACTTAAATTTTGTATGTCAACAAAGATTTGTCATTATTGTTAAGAAACCATTTAATTTAAAACTTTAAGTTTGTGACACGTGCTTTACATGAAGAGAAACATAATGTGATTCTATTTGAATTGGAGACCCCCAAACTTAGAGGGACTAAATCATCTGTTCCATAAACTAGTTCCTACTCTGTTCCATTAAATCTTATTCACATATTTATATGGGACCCATACAAATGTGTGGATAAAATTAAATGGGACATGATTGGAACACCGTAATGGGCATAGAGGATCTCATGTGTAACTTAGACTTCTTAATCACTCCAAATTAAGTTTTATCCTATTTTAAAAATTATTTAGCCTACAAATTTAATTAGTTAATGAAAGCAATATAAAAATAACTAATACATTAATAGTTCTAGTATTCACCTAGGTATTTCCTCACTAGTTATGAGGATAATGAGTTTGTAATTTATTGAATTTAATGTATCAAAAATAAAATCTATGGTCATAATTTCCTTTATTTAACATTTATTTAGGATGCAATTCTCTTTTCTATTTTTAGGTTCTAGAACCATTAAGGATACCCATATGAGTAGTGTTCAAATCTTAGCTCACTAGCATGTCTAAGGATTCAAACTAAAGGTTTAGAAGAGAAACTTGTGTATATTATCTTTTAGAAATAAAACGATTGATTGAATGAATAAGGAGTTAATTACAAGATGAAGTAGTTATGGAGCAAAATTCATCCTAGCCAAGTAAATGAAAAAAAATTTGGAGCCTCAATTCATTAACAATATATATCTAGACAACTTGTGCATTAGTTCATAATTTTTTAATCTTCTCAGCTAGAAATTGGAGGTAAATATGTTTAGGTTATAGTACTAGGTGTTTATCCACTTAGAACTTTTAGCTCTGTAAATTAGAATCCATTAGTGCTAGGGACAGAATTGTTCCTCCCTACCATATATTACTTCAATGTTGTTATTCATGATTGTAGTGAGGAGATATATACCATAACATGTAGCTATATTGCTGCTATATTGAACCTGAAATTTATACATTTCTCTCTTATTGAGCTTTTATATCTCTTAAGGAAGAAGTTATCATTATGATACCTTTCTCTAGAAAACTCTCTAATTTCTTTCTCTTAATATAGCAGAAACTATATTCCCAAATGTATTTTTATAAATAAGTAAATCACCTTATATGCCTTCGACTGATCTAATCAATAGTAGTCGGGTAATCCAAAATTAGTTAGATTATAGAGCTCTTAAGTCTTCTCCCACATGCAAAAGGAGAATTTACAATTAAAAAAAAGGTGATTAATAGATCAGGCTCTTATTTGCAGCAGATATAGCAATTGACAAGTTAGAATTGCCAAATAGCCCATCTAATATGGTTAGCCTCCTCTTAGTAGCGAGCCATAAGATGATGAAACTTTTGGGATTGTTTGCTTAAACCACACCACTTTATACCAATTGACTATTGGAGCTCTGATTTTTAGTAGAAGCTTACAAGATCTTTTTTAATGAAGTTCCCTAATGAATGCCTCAACAATTGAATTGGGTCCTCTCTATTAGAGTTAGGATTGTAATTTAGGTACATTAACAAAGAAAACTCTATGTCATTAGTTTTACTCCAACTAAAACATGATATAAAATGAAAACTAGAATACTAGGTTGTGATTATTCTGCTATAGCTTGTTATTTGATGAAATTGTACTTTAGTATTTTAGATCAACAAGTGTGCTTTTTTTTTTGCTTAAATTTTGTTCTATGCATGCATTGCACTGCATTCTCTTTTATCTAACTTATGTTTGTCAAATAGTTAATGGTTAAAGCTTACAAATTTTGTCAATAATTACAAATGCTATTATTTACAACAAAAGCATATGCAAGTGGTAATGAAAGTTTTGGCTTAAATGTAATTTGCTGGTATAGACATAGGACCATGATAACACTATAGAGTAACTGTAGCATATCATCCTATAACATCCATTCATTCTTCTCTCACGCAACCTTCCTACAAAAATAGTACACATCTTTCCATCATTAGTTTGTTACGAGTTTGTTATATGTAAAGTTAGTATTAGTTTGTTACAAGTTTGTTATAGGCACATGTACAATCAACACCTCACTTATATATATATCTCACAGACAATCAAAACAAACGTAAGAAATTCAGCATTTCTTCATCATCTGTCCCATTACTATAGATGCTACATAGTATTAGAGCAAAATCTAGTCCCACACAAACCCCAGTACCCAAAACCAAACCAAATAAAAAATGACACAAACTTTTAGGGATTCAAGTCAAAACGACACACCAACTTTGAATCTTGAAAAAGAAATCGAAGCAAAAGCATACTTAACCACTGCCGCCGACACTCCAGGATGTCTCATGGTCACCACCCCACTCAACGAAAACAGCTATCTGGCATGGAGCAGATCTATGATCATAGCTCTAAAATCCAATAACAAATTAGGTTTTGTTAATGGCGAAATCAAGAAACCCCGACGATGACACTACTCAAGCTAGACGATAAGCAATAGTAGATAATATGGTAATAATGTGGTTACTGAACTCACTAAGCAAGGAAATCACAAACTCATTCACATTAGTCACGACAGCACAAGATCTTTGAGAAGAGTTAAAAATACGGTATGGAGAAAGCAGTGGTCCTCACTTATATCACATTGCACAGGAAATCAACTGTTGGCCCCTGAATTCTTTTCTTATTAAATAAGCATGATTTAAATTATTTTGAGGGTTTGATAGATTTATTTTGTTTTGAGTTTATTTAGCACGTCAATGTTAGGAAGATTTATTGCATGGATTTATAGAATTTAAGTGTTAATGTTGTAAGAATGTATAAGGGCATTTTTGGCATAACACTTAAGCATTTAGGACATAAGGCTTATATTGGAGGGCAAAGGGGTCATTTTATGTTTATTAAGAGTAGAAATTAGAATAAGAAAAATAAAATGAAGAGGGAAAGAAGAGAGTGTCATGGGAGAGAAGAAGAAAAAGGAGAAAAAGAAGAGAAAAGCTAGGGTTTGGAGATTCTTGAAGAATTTGGGGACTTTGAGGCTAAATCAAGTAAGTATAAGCCTTAATCCATCTTGTTTTGGTTAGATGAAAACCCAAATATAGCTTATCATGTGTGGGAAGTTGTTAGTGAATGCTATAGGCAAGTGTTCTCTTTTAGGGTTAATGAGCAAATATAGATTTTGATGTTTTGTTAATGATATTGGGTTGAAACGAGCTTGGAAATGAAGTTGAAGAGGTGTTTTAATGTTAAGATTGGTTATATTTGAAATATGGGAAGTATGTAGGTGATGAATGTTGAAAAAATGTCTTCGGAATGAGTTTCTGGAAAAGTTTGCCGCGGCAAAATCCAGTTTTTTTGCACAAACATGTTTTGGTATTTTGGTCATAACTTTTGCTTTAGATGTCCAAATTGAGTGATTTTTGATTTGGTGTAAACTAGAGACATAAGGCTACAAATTGTATGAAGGAATAAAGTCTAAATTCAGTCTCTAAGAATCTCAAATTTTGGATGGACGTTGAGCATAGAATTTTTGTTTCAGCATAAGTTATAGTTCAAATTGTTAAAGTATGGCTTTCCAATTTCTACACCAAATTGAATGAAATTTTGGTTATTGTTTAAGGAAATCAAGTGAGGCAAGAGAAGCAAGAGGAACAAGAGGAAAGACATCCCTAAGCAAGTTTATAAGCAAGGAACTCAAGGTGGGTACACATTTATAATAGAGTAAATAAGCCACTCATTGTTTTCTTCAAATCAAGGAAGTTTAATGATTTAAATTGCATCATCAAAGTTGCCTTTATTACTTCTTAAATGAATTGAGAAATTTTTATATGTATGCTATATGAATTGTGTTGATGATTTATGAAAAGACTTTGAAAATGATTCTCTTTGAAAAATTACAATTTTATGAAATCAAGTTTTCGGAAGTGGTTTTTCGAAATATCTCATGTTCATGAAAAACAAGTTTCTAAAATGTGCCATTTGGGCAAACGGTTTTCGATTCATGAACTACATATTATATGGGTTTGGTGCTGTCCATTCAAGAATGTCACATGCACATTGACCATGTTAAAGGCTTCTCCTGCCTGCCCGCTAGTGGCACGGAGTTCCTTGATGGACTCCCTCATGTTTACGTCTACGCAAAACCACTATGTCGGATTGCGATAGTACGTCAAGTTTACGACTACATAGGATCATTATGTGAAAATGTGTAGTTCGTCATGTTCATGGATCTACCCAAACCATTTTGATGTGCTTATGTGCTTATGATATGTTAACAAGTTTGATGCATACATGATTTATAATTGCTCATGAATTGTTTGATAAATTTAAAATTTTGAGAAATAAGTGTTTGATGATTTTTACATGTGAAATTACTATGTTTTCGAAAATATACAATGGCAATGAGTTTCGAAAATGGTTTTTGCTTGTTTCTCGATTATAAATCTGTTACCCAGGAGCTTTAAGCTCACCCCTTATCCGTCCCATATTTAGGTGATGAGCAAGAGATCGAGTAGTCAAGAGTTATGACATCACTCCGAATTTGCATACTTTTGTATTTTTAAGTTAGATTTTTGGGAATTCAAGGCTTTAGCTGCATTTCATTTAATATTCAAGTATCTTTTGTATTTATAGTTTATGAAGAAAATGTTGTATTATGGCTAGAAATGCCTTTAAAGCTTTGTAAAAACTCTTGCCTATTAATATAAATGAAATGTACTTTGGGTTTGCTTATGACCACCTTTAAGTTTTCGCATTGCATTTTATGTACAAATGAGATTAAGGTTTTGGGAAGTAGTTTGTGTTTGTGTTTGTGTGTATGCTTATGTTTATTTTTGTTTTTGGGAATGGATTGATGAGGGTGGTTGAAATTTTTTAAGTTTCTTTTAATAAGGTAGGTTGATCTGGGTTTAAGGGTTCTACTGCAGGGTTTTTCGCCGCGGCATAATTAAACTGAAGATTTTTTGTTTCTCTATGTGGCGACTTCACCACGACGGAGTCAATTGGTCGCCATGGTGAAGAAAATTCCCAGGGTTTGCCGCGGCGTAACTAACCCAAAGGGAACCTGTGGGATTTCTCCCGCATGTTCGTCGCAGCGAAACAATAGTTTGCCGCGGCTATCCCCACCTTGCTTCCGAAGGATTTTTCTTTTAAATTTCCAAATTCTAAGTTTTCCCCCACGCTTAAGCTTCATGATCCCATAACTGATGTTGGGCTTTAAAAACAGGGTCCAACAATTCTGATGAGGACTATAGACACTAAAACAATTTGAATCGAACTTTATCTAGGTACCAAGATTTTGATTTGAATTAAAATAATAACAAAAATTAAAATAAACAATAAATTGAAACAAATAAGCAAATAAACAATTAAGTTGCCAAAAAAACTAAGATTTATCAAAAGTGAATACTTAGGAACTATTGTATCTTTATTTTGTTTCCCTTAATTTTGTTAATTCAATTTATGTTTGATCCAAGATTTTGTAAATTATTTATTACTTTCTCTCAAGATCTAATCAAGTAACCCTAATTGAATTTGATATTTATAGGTTTGTAATCTCTCTATTTACAAAACTATTCCTAACTTATTCAGTTAGATTTTAAGAAATCCTATAGACAACTTATTCCACAATTAAGATCTCTCTTCAATTGTTCGTTAATCTAATAATTGTAGGTTTGTTAAGTTGCCAACTCTCATTTCACTTTTTTACCACTAATGACTTGATTCACTCTCTAGATTTGTTACTAAGTATATGCCTGAAAATTATTACAAACATTCAAAGATATATTGAATTCAACAACAAATAAAGGTTTATAAAATAGCTCCAAAATAATTTCTAATTTGGATTTAAAAATCCACAAACATGTTATACATAAAAGAAATCCAATTGCACATATAATACTATGAAGAAAATAAAGGAAAATGAATGAACATTGTTTGAATCCTTGATTTGGAATGGTTGCTATTAAATCATTGTAAGAACATTAAGGTTCAAAAATCTAGGTAAAGTTTTGAAAATCTTGAGTTCATCTTATAAAATCTTCAATCTTATAAAGTAGTTAGATGGAAATAGATTTTATTTCTAGAAATTATAGATTTCTTTATGAAGATCAAAAATTATGAAAGAATCACCTTATTAAAAGTGAACCTTTAAATCTTGTCATACATCAAATGTAAAATGTAGCCATATAGCACTTTTAGCAACTGAATTAGACGTAGAATAAATAAGCTACGATAATACCATCATGTTGCAACACTCCTAAGATGGATAAGGAAGATTATATTTAAGAGCAGGGATATTAACATTAACAAACTTTAAGTTTTTCTTTGAGAGTAGTGCCATCTTTATTGTTTGACACCATAAATGATAATTAGGATTAGTAAGAATAAAAAAATAAAACTAATGAGAACTTCTATTGTTTGGAAGAACTATAATCACTCTTTATCCATAGAAATGAAAAGGGTCAATTTTAATTGCTTTATAACTGTTGGGCCCCGATTCCTTTTTCATAATCAATAAGCGTGTTTAAATTATTTTGAGGTTTAGATTAATAATTTTCTTTTGGTTGAATAAAAAAATTGAGGATTTTTAATTGCTTATGTTAAGAAATATTAAATGGGGGATTAGATTTAATTAGAGCTTGTGTGGA
>JANZXV010000005.1:25568582-25580073 GCA_027576455.1 Erythroxylum roigii | reverse complement strand
TAACTCGGTAAAAATAAGCCCTTCTATTGATCCTATTGTGTAAACTAGTGAGATACAAGAGGCAATTATAATAAAGGAAAAAGACAATATGACACAAGGAGAGCCTTTGGTGCAAAACATCTCTTCAGAGCAACTAATAGATCTAAATCCTATTAAACAAAAGTCATCCTAGATTTCTGAGGCTCTTGAGTAGGGGATATTGTTGGGATCAAATAAGATGTAGAGCCTTCTAAGAAAGTATGTCATGTCGTGGGATGAAAATGAAAAAATTTTTGAAGAGTATTCGTATGAGAAAGATAGAAGGTAAAGATTAAACTAAGAAATTGATATCGGAAGTTCTTTTTTCGATGGTCATGATGATAATGGTGACGTTGAATGTGGTTTTTCTACCAAATAAGAATGAATTATTACGTTTGATGTTAGCAAGAGAAAAAGACATATGTCTAATTTTTTTGCACTATGAATAACTCCTAGAGCTCAACCTTCAATTTGTAGTAGTACTTTACAATCTAAAAAAGCAGCTCATAATGTGGACATAGAAATGACTAGATAATCATATGATTAAGGTTTATGATTCAATACCGCCCAGTCTTAGTATCAGCATATGGTGGATATTATTGCCTCTTATGGTCCAAGATATAAAGTTCTTCAATTGATGACTATAGAAGGAAACTTCTAAGTAGCTTTGTTTATGAAATAAATAGTTATTTAGATGAAAGAATAATGACTTAGAAAACTTATGGATGTTCAATTATGTATAATGGTTAGATAAATATAAGATAAGAGCCTATTTTCAATTTTTTGGTTTATTCTAGGACAATATTTTTGAAGTCTATTGATGCATCGGGCCTTATTAGAAAAGTTGATGCTCTGTTTCAGATATTTGATGAAGTTGTGAATGACATTGGGCAAGAAAGCATTGTTCATTTAATTACTGATAGTGATTCTCTTTATAAAGGAGCTAGGAAAAGATTGCATGCTGGATCCCGAACTTTTGATGAAAATTAGAAATATTAAAATGAGTTTAAATGAGAAAGAAATTGGTGAGAATTAGAAATATTAAAATACAAATCCGATTCGCTTCGATTTGTATTCCGATTCGCGATCCTTCGCTTTTCTTGTTTTCGCTCCGTTTTTCGTTTTTCTCCAGTTGGGGTCCGGTCTCGAGGTCGGGTCCCAACATTGCAAATATATATATAATTCTTTTTATTGGACTCCTTATATTACACATTGCATTAATATAATGTTGGGAAATAAAGTAGATGATAGATATCATTAATGAATTATGCAACAAGCAAAAAAAGTGATAAAGTTCATACGTAATCATAAATGGACCCCAAATTTAAGGAGAAAGGATTTCACCAATAGTAAGAATTTATCTCATCATGTTATTATAAGATTTCTAACTAATTTATGTTCATTTTAGTGTTTTGTTCTAATGAAGAAGTTGAGGTAAATTTTTACAAGTGACAAGTGGATCGCATATCAATATGTTAAGTCTAATGTTAGAGTAAAAGTTTCTAAAATTATACTTAAAGATCACGAATTTTAGTCTCAATGTCAATTTGTAATATGCATTTGTGAGCCTTTAGTAAGAATACTTCATCTGAATAATAGTGATGAAAAGAAAACAATGGGTTTTTTTTATGATGTCATGAAGAGGTGAAGGAAGCAATTAAAGCCAATATGAAAAATATGCATTATTTGTACACACATCTTACAATTATCAATGAGAGATGTAAAAAACAATTTTACTCTTTGTGTTTGCAGCTGGAATATTTTTAAATCTTAATGTCTATTTTAGACCGATTTTTACGAAGAAGTATAAAGTTAATAAAAGAATAATATTAACTATTATAATAATTGTTGCTCATGGGATAATGGAAGATCTTGTAAGCTCACAAATGAAGATTTATAGGGATGCTTATGGTGATTTTGAGATGCTCATTGCTACTTGCCAAAAAGACTAACCTAATATAGGTATACATTTTTTAACTTTCGTTAATTGTGATAATTAATCGTCATTATATTTTATTTATAAAGTTACTTTTATTGTGGTGTTCCATAATCGCAAAGATTTGCAATTCTAATTCTAAGTTAATGTATGAGTACAACATGGTGTAAAAAGTATTGGAACATATTTGAATTCATGTATTCCAAAAAAATAAATAAATAGAATTGATCACAAAATATTGAACGATTTGGTCTTTTTTTATACAATTTAAAGTTCTGATAAAAGTATGTTATTATCATTATTAAGTTGAATGTAGTTTATTCTAATGTCTTAATAATTTAATTCTATTTACTAGGACTCTTAATAGAATAAATAGTTTTGTAGATCCAATTTACCTTAATCATATCAATCTTTTAGTAGATTGAGTTTTTGAGGAGTCGAGTTTGATAGATGACAGTGATTTGGAAAATAATCTTTGATGAAAAAATATTAACATGTTATTTGACGCAATAAATTTAAATGCTGATGATGATGATGATGATAAGGTTCCTTTCAATGATAAAGATTTTATACTGAAAGAGAATTAAAACCAATACAATTTGATTGAATATTTAATTGAATGCAGCTCTAAGTTTTTTATTTCTTCTCTTCTTTTAATTTCACTTGTATTTGTTACATATGTCAAATTCTATATATGTAATATAGATATAAAGCTTTTAACAATAAATATTTTTATTTTAAGTTTTGCTTTTACTTAGTTATATTCCTCGAGACAAACTTTTATTATAATACTTAAAAAGTCATGAAAGTTTATTATTCTTTCTACTTTATATTTTAGTATAATTTTTTTATATGATAAAGTTATAACATTTTAAATACTTCGTATTATTCTTAGTTTTATATTTTTGTGCTGATTAAATAATTTTTTATATTAATTATGACTATTATTTATATGTGAAATCTATGAAAATAATATTAATTGAAATAAATAGAAATTTATTAATTTAAATTTCCATTATTGTGATTTTTGAAAATATGTTAATGCAAAATTAAAAATTACATGACAAATATATTTTAAGATTATTTTGTAATTTTAAAAATATTCAAGAATTATTTTCCAATTTTTTAAAACTTACCTAAAATAATACCTGATATTGATAAGTACTAATATTGTATTGTACCAAAATCAAATTTGATACAATTACTGGTAAGGCATTCATAATATTGTTTGTATGCGAGCATGTGCAAAATAAAAATACAAAAGCACTAGACTAGACCTTTTCTTCTTTCCATTTTCAAGTAAATTTCACTAGAAAATATGACCAGATTCTCCATAATTAGTTAGATTATGCATTACAGACAACTTATACTGAGACCTTTTAATAGGATCATATCCTATTGCGTCAGCCTCTGCATCTCATTTTGATCATTAAGGGTCTCCATTAGTAAAGGAGGGGCATATTGAGCCGTCCCTTGATGCTCCTCAGAATCCTGACAAAATGAAAGAATAATAGTATCAATAGACATCTCCACTACTGCAAAGAAAAGAGTTGCCACCACATATCCAAGAGCCCAGCAAACCTGCAAAGACACAAGAAACAAAAACAAAAATTGTAAGATACGGCTAGTTTCTACTTTCTAAGCATACAACAAAGTTGATCGTCTTAGATGCAGCATCATGCGACCACTCTAAGATTCAGTCATAGTACTTGGAACAGAAATACATACCAAAACAGGAAGCAATGGGGAAGAGATCTTGTTATGAGCAGATCTATACTTGTGGGTATCCAACATGAGGAACGCAAAAACAGCACTAGAAAGGCTGACACATAACTTCCCAAGAAAGAGAATGACATCACCAATCACATTGACCCTCCCTATCCTCAGTATGTTGCTCATAATCAACTCAGTTGCAATCGCAGAAGCTCTACAAAAGCTTTTACCTGTTATAGCTATCTGCAGAAGTCACATATTATACAATGAGAACGGTAAGAATCAAAATACCAACTCTGACTGAGGGAATGAGTTGCACAAAGGCTTACTCTGAACCAAATAGCAAGTCCAGCGAGTAAAATTCCAAAAATTCCACTAAATTAGTCATATGATTATGCAGATGAATCTCAGAGAAATAAGTAAACCAATTCCCATTATGGCTTTTGATTACTTTCTCATAACATCCTGAAAGAAGTTCCAAGGATGTAGATTAGGCTGCTTCATTATGAATTTCCTTTATAATCGTCATAAGTGGAAAGTTATCTCTCAGAGTTGCATATATGCAGCGCGAATAAAATCCTTTCCATGAACAGAGATTTGTTCTCCCACATAAACAATAGACAGCTCATGCATGTACTTGCGTTTAACATTAACATCAATTTCACATAGCCCTTAGTTATCAACATATAATTACACAAGAAGCTGAAAAGTGACAAATTAGAAGCTTTGGCTTGAAAGTAAGATTACCATGATATAAGCATTGCGGTTCACAGATTTTATGGTCGACTCGACACACATCAGGCAAAACCGAGAAATATTATAGAATAATTTCCCGAACCAGCTATCAGGTGCAGTAGTTGCAACTTTCATTCTGCGACGAATTGACTCAAGAATGAAGCGAATTGATTCCACAAATGAGACAACAAGAGAGCCAAGAGCAACAGATCCCAGGCTGAACCGCATAAGTCGCTTCATAGAAGAAAAAACTGGAAGAAACGGAATCTCTGGCTGCCCCACCAGTAGTTGAAAACAATGAAGTCAAGAAAAACAGTTTCGATCAGAAAACAATGTAAAAAAGGGACTGCAATCTGCACCTTACAAAATACAGCACAGATTGTTACACAATACAAACTGCAATTGATAAAAATATTCAATTATACTAACATTAAAATGGAACTCAATTGTTTAAAACCAAAGTTAATGGACTATAAGAACCTAAATCCACTCATGAACTTTTTGAGTTTACTGCATGCTTGCTCTCAGATTTCAATTATGCAAGATAAACAAATACGTCAAATTTGGCTGGCTAAATGTGTAGCAACAGTTTCCTGAATAAGCAATCGAGTGGGCAATGACATTTAGCAATTCTGACAAGCATAATATTCTAGTGATAATAGCAACTGAACAGAAACTGCCAGGACAAGTTCTTTTAAATGCTATAATTTCCTCATACACTGGATTAGAAGTCAGCCCATATCTCTTTATAATAGACATAGCCTCAAAACTCAAAGCACAAATCAGTAAGTTCAGCACCATGGACTGCACCGGAACTGAAATATGGATAGAACATATATGTTGACATATATACGTCATATTACCATATGTATTTCATGTTTCCTCAGTAATTTTGTCGATATATTCTTATTTTGACCTCATTCATTTGTTTACTTAATAATTGATGCAATGAATTATGGACATATCCTTGAGTCTGCACTAGATAACACACATAATAGAAATCTCCACATAAAAGCTTGAGACCACACATGCATAAAGAGGTTATTAGAATCAAATGTGTAACCACAATCAGCATTCTTTGATGAACTTGGTGACTCCACACACAAAAAAAAAAAAATCAAATTCAGATACTACTAAAACAGCTTGGCAGCTTACTGGTGCCTCTCCACGAGCCCAATAATACGAGGCAACTGAACCCGCAATCACAGTTGAGGAGCAAGCTATAAAAAACTGAGTAGCCCAGTAGCATCCAAATAGGTGGAAAAATATAGCAATTGATATATGAGGAGTGTAATGGATGCTATAACCGCAGCAACGATCACAATTAACCTTCTTTGAGACAAGATCATAGGCACAGCAGTTGGAATTGCAGTCATTTTGGACAATTTGGCCAGAACTAAAGAGATGGAGTGCAGCTGAAAACCAGAACATATAGAAGATTGCAAGGATGGCGTATGGTATGATAGGAAAAATAATGAGCGCTTGAACTTCCCCTATGACCTTGGCTGCAACCTGCTCACATGTCACAACACTAGTTCATACACCAGTATCAATGATAAATTCAAATGGACCAATAAGAAACAAAATTTTCAAATAAAGAATAAATATTCTTTTTCTCATCTGCTGGTAACCAACTGCAAGAGCAAACAGTAACAAATTCTCATCCTGAATAAAGGGCTCTAGGTAGTTAAATAATCTTATAATGGAATTTTGATTAGAGCCATTACATCTGAGTAAAATGTGGAAATTATAATTCAGTAAAATATCCCATGGAGGAAAGCTTGACCAGAATAAATTCCAGATAGCTGTTCATTCTCAAAATATTTTTTCAGAACGCACACATATAAACATGAGGCAACTTGTAAGCCAAATGAAAGAGATATATCGCAGGTCTATCAAGGATTCATAGGAATCAATCATGTACAGTTATGTAAACTTCAAAAATCAAACTCAGATATCTGTGAAATTCCTCAAACTTTAACATAACTTCAGTTTGAGAAGTTCAAATACAAAGTCATTCACAGCCATTAAACCAGAAAAAAGGATCGTCATTCTAATTATGTAAAGGGTTTCTCCAAAGTAACTGTTTCTTTTCTTCATCATATTGCAACCTCAGTATCATACTTGCCTTAAGAACAGAGGTTGCCATTAGGATCCGTCGAACAATGGCAATTGATGTAAGGATGGCAACAACCATAATGAAGGTCATTAGGATGGCAACAGTTCGAATATGATTTAGTTCCTGAAAGATGCAAAATGTTTCATTAGAAAACTTAGTCATGAATGATGTAAAGATCCTATTTTATTGAAGTACTATAAAGAGTCCTAAGCTAAGAAAAGAAGGAACCCACCCTTCCAAATGCATGGTAGTATGGATCATGCCCACCAATGATAGGGGTGATGGCATCATTCCCAATCCATCCAGCTGAAAGAAGCAAGGAAATGAACATAAATCAATATTGAATTTCGTGATAATTATAGTAGGCAAGAACACATAGAGTCTGTATACGGTTTCAAAGACTTGTTAAGCTTTTTGTCAGACTCCAAACAAAGCCTAACAAGAAACCACAATCAAGCAGCATGACATGTAATGCATACAGGAAACCAAATAGACCCTTGATAATGGAAACATGATTAAAATGGATCAACAGCGTTTTGAAACATCTTAAGTAAAGAGCAGTATCTGGAATTTTGATATTAATGATACCTAAAACATTTCAGTGCGGTAAGGAAGGTTGATGATTTTTTTTTTTGAATAAAGAGAAATATCAGTAGAAAAAGAACCTCTGACCTTTTAAATAGTAAAACAATGTAACTGATATAATTAGAATATTAAAGAGGGCAACTGTTATCCATGGCATCGCCCCAACAAAGTGTCGGACCATCAGCAGCCAAATCACTGACAGAAATAGTGGCAAAAGTCCTCCACAAACAATCAACACAGGCCATGACTTGCCAATGTCAGCCATGTACCTCTGCAAAAGAATATGTAAATGGTGAAGTTAAAACAATAGAAAAAATATGCAATACAAAATTTTTGAAAAGGAAGGAAATGATGCAAACAATAATTTTTGGTTGGCATAGCTAAATGAGTTTATGAAGATAAATTATGTAAGTACTCAGCTCACAGCAATTTAGAAAGTTTACTAGAGATTTCTAAATTGATTTTAGTCCTGAATGGTTCAATTAGCAGGCAGGGTTGGTCACATCAATAGGGAATAGCGAGAGAAAGAGAGAGAACAAGAGAGACAGAGAGAATAGGGTAAAGGAATTTAATATCTTCCTATTAGGATTCCATAGTATTCAAAACACCACTTGAATCGTCTGTTGGAATTTAAATATCAATCAGAACAGAAAAAGTATAGCAGTAATCTGACATGTAGAAGGCAATTTATTCATTTCCCTTAAGTGACGAGAATAATCTAAAGTTCCTTAACCTTCAGAACAGATGACCGAGCATTAATGTGTCTGTGAATAGATTTGTCTATAATGATGTCCTCATTGATGTTCACTCCACCCATTTGTTGCCAATGGCGCATAGATATGTTTGATGAATGAGCAACAAATTGACACCTCCAATAAACTGAGGAAAAAGAAAACATTAAGAATCATCTTTCACCGGAAAATACAAAAATTAAAGACCAATACATTAGTCAACTTAAATAAAAGGGGATGTTGCTTTCTGATATATATTGTTGAACAAATTTTGCACACTATATAAGAATTTTCTTTACATACCATTTACACTGGGAAATATAACAGGGTAACAAGGGCCCTGAAGTTGAAGAGAGGTATTTCTCATTTCAGCAGTAAGGAACTCAAAGTAATCATAATTCCTATCAATCCAATCCTCCATTGAGAGACGGATATCTCCCTCTGGATAATCACAGACCCAATTTAGTGCATCTTCTGAAGGGTTCGGGCAATCCAACAAGCATATACTCCGAGCATTTTCCAACTTGAATTGGCCATTCTTCAGACCACTGAGATAAACCTGGTTAGGATTTAGCCAATATGTGAGCTCCAACTCACGAAGATCAAGATGGGGATGCTTGTCACCACACACATTTCCCTTGTAGTCCAACCCATAAGTAAGCCTGGTGAACCACATCGCAAATTATCACATATACTAGCAAGGAAAAAAAAAAACTAAAACTAGAACCATACTAGCAAGCAGGAAACAGACGCAACAGAGCTGAATACGAGAACAAATCTAGCATGAAATTTTGAAACATCGACAAGTTTCTGCTGTAACCTTATAGCATTACAACGGGAAAGAGTATGACCCTATTGAAGTAATAGTTATTCGATGAAAAATGAAATGCGATTTCTCCAAACACAATGTGTCATTTCTCATCTGCAGTACTTGCATTTCTTTCCACTATCATCATTTTCTTTCAAAATAAATGTTTAGAACGAAGCTAACCAGAAAAGAGGCCCGATAACACATATACAAAAGTCATCACAAACATTCAAATCAGAAGCACTAAATCTAGAGTAAAGAACAGTACTAAGATTAGACCGCCAAACAAAGAGACTCCGACATTAATATCATTACTCCGTGCAGGTGCTTATTCTAAACTTTTAACAAAACTCAAGGTTTAATGGAACAGATTTAAGAGATGACTATACTTAAATTAAACGTCAGAAGCAACCAAACTTACCAAAACAGAGAGAAAAAGAGGCCAGTAGGGATTTGAAAGGAAGTAAAGTTTCACACTGTACCTTAATGGGTTCCCTTGATTGAATCCAAAGCTAGAGTTAACGATCATAGCAACCCAAAAAGCTATAAAAAGGACAAGAAATGTCAAGTCTCTACATTTCCTATTGTGACTAATGATTCCACCAATTTGAGTATTTCCATCACTTGACGGGTACCTCCCTATCACAGCCCCCAGAGGTCCTCGCATCTCTACTACCATACAAAACTAACTCTACACAACCCACCTTTGGTTATCAAATAGTGAACAGGTATAGAGAGAGAGAGGGAGTTGGAAAGGAAAGATGGAGTCTTTTGTGGAGAGAGGAGCAGCAGCAGCAATGGGGAAAGAAACGAGGGGTTTTAGATTTGGAAGCATAAATTTAGCAGCTTTCTTTATAGTAGGCCTTAAGAGTTAAGACTATGAGGATAAACTTTTGCAGTCAAATAAATCAATGCTTTTTGATTTTTAAGACAAAGATACTGTTTTAGGAATAAGCTCAGTTTTAACGTGACAAGACAGAATCCATGTCCTCTGGCTCCCCACTTGCACATTGGCTTGGCTCGCCAGCTTGGCTTAAGCCTTTTGTTTTTCTTTTCTCAATAGTGAATAGACTCTAGTCTTGGTTATTTCCCAGGAAAAAGAAACGTTATTATCTTTTCTTAACTGGGATGATGAAGCAAAGCAAACGTTGTTATGGTTAATATCCCTTGGGTTGGGTTTGAGTGTGAGTGTGAGTGTGAGTGTGAGTTTGAGTTTGAGTTGAGTCGAGAGAAAGAAAGACTCAAGTGAAGTGATTATGGAAGCAACCCTTTTTAAATGTCTAATTTCCGCCGTTTATGTGATAAAGACTGCTGTCTGTTGGAAAGGCCAAAATACCCATGTGCATCGCGCATGCCTAATTTGTTCCTATTATAGTCAAAATGCGTCTCAGAACAGAACCCCCACCCCACCAGGTCACCAAAAAAAGCATTTGTCAAGTACTAGCAGTTATTTTAAATTCCCAAACGATGATAAATTTTACTTATTGAATTGTCAATTTGTACAGCTATTGACTAATTCTTACCGATATCAACTATTTACTTAAAACATTAAGTTTTTAATTATTTTACAATTACAGCAGCATAATTGACTTAGTTTTGGTTCTGGTTCAGCCAGATTTTGACTGAACGGAACGTTGCCGTTTGGATCCATGTGTGGATTGCTTGACGGCGAGATCCCTGCAAAACAAAGGAAGGCAGTTCGGGGGTGATGGCCCGATTAGCCCCTCCGACGCTCAAGTTAGATCTTTTGTGAAGGTAAGGCTGCTGAATACAGAGAGAATTAGGTTTCTGATTACGTACCGTTATCACGATGATATTTTCCCTTATATACGAGAACGTTAGGATTAAGCTAATCCCGCAGATCACGCAGATCACGTTGATCACGTCGATCTCCACGATCTCCATTCCTGCATGGGAAGTCGTTTACTGATGGGAACAGACTGCTCACACTGGCGGGCTGTGGAGAGCGTGGACCGGGCTGGAGCCCGTCGTACTTGTTGGGCTCTGGGCCTGTTGTATAGAGGATGGACCAATCGACCCGGGGGTTGTCCTGAATGGGGTCCGGGCCTAGCACGGGCGGCCCGACCAATATCCTTAATAAGTGCTAAAAGAAAAATGTACAATGTAATTGAAAATTGATATTCCTCTAACGATTTGATTGATATTCCTCTAAGTGGTTCATGAGGCATATCACATACTTTAGAGAACATCAATGGCATATGCTACAATACTGACTTTACCATTAAAACTGTTAAGTGACCGTTTCACGATAATAGCTTAAGTTGTTGTGTGAGACCAACTTAATTAGTTTTATATATTTACTAACACACCCTCTCAAGTGAAAGCCCCTTGAGCTTGAAACTTGCACTGGCTCTCTCTACCTTATGCTGAATAATAGGTGGATGGTAAGATTTGAACTCACAACCACTTAGCCATAAAGGCTCTAATATCATGTTAAGTGATCATTTCACCACAATAGCTTAACCTGTTGTGTGAGGCCAACTTAATTAGTTTTATATATTTTGTTAAGTGATCGTTTCACCACAATAACTTAAGCTATTGTGTGAGGTCAACTTAATTGATTTTATATATTCACTAACAAAAACTAATTGCATGCTACAGTTGCTACCATCATGAAATATAAAAGGAAGCTCCCCTTCTGCTTTCTTGTTGATAATTTGGTTTCTAAGAGCTACATTTATCTTGATTCTTAAGACATTGGATTAGTTCTCAAAGTAATTTTAAATGCTTTATGAATTACTATTCATTAAATCCAAATATATAAATACGATCAAATTTAGATTAAATTTAATTGGATTCGTAAATCTAATTTATTAAAACAATAA
>JANZXV010000005.1:25519425-25533066 GCA_027576455.1 Erythroxylum roigii | reverse complement strand
GTTTAGTTTAGGAGACTAGGTGGTAACTACCAAATGTAGGAGCATAATCAACAACACATAAGGCAAAATTAGTTTGTTTATTGTTTGGCTTGGGAAAGTAGTATAGCATCGCCCTAAGTACAAGATTCTTATTTAGTTTATCAGCAAAAAGTATGTTCCATTTCTCAACAAGTCCAACGGTAGGTGTCAACTTCCAAAAAAAGTCCAATGGCAGGTGACAACTAGGTTTATTCTTTAAAGGCCCCAGACTTGTGATTCCTATTTTAGATAGAACTTTGAAAACACTAGCATAAGTAGGGATTTTATATATATAATATAGAAGCCATTGAATTCTAAATTTTTAAATTGAAGAGATTTTGTTATAAACCCTAATTACTACTTTCTTCCCAATTCGTATTTCTTCGAAATTCGTTGCCCTAACCCTCTCTGCTAAATCAAGTAGTACCAAAGCAAAAGATCATACATACCTTGAAGGATATTTACCTTAGAAACTAGGGTCGATTATATGAGGAGTCAGGAATGAGGTAAACAACACCCATAAAGAGAGTTGGCAATGATTTTGTGAATGATTGAGGACTTGATTGGTGCGCAAAAGGTTTTGATGGTAATTGTAAAATTCAACAGCTTTTTTAATCATCCATATGCCACCACTCATCCTTTATAATAAGATTCCTTATCAGATCCTCTTTCTTACCAAACCCTTGTTTCCTATTGAGCTCATATATTTGGGAGTACGTATTTGTCCGTTATGTTTGTCCTTAAGTCATCAAATTAGATCCCAAGTCTGTGAAATGTGTCTTTCTGGGGTACTCTCATCTTCAAAAAGGATATCGTTGTTATTATCCTAAGCTTAATAATACCTTGTGTCCACTAATGTTATGTTTATGGTAAATCTTCCCTTCTTTCTAGTTTATGCAAACACCAACCATAGTAAGGGGAGAATAATGACTTGTTACTATATCATGTCGCCCAGCAGTCATCCAATGTTGCTTCTACTTTAGCACCGTCTCCATCCCTACGTAGTCTACATGTTTATTCCCGATGACGACATGTTCCTGACACATGTCCAGCACCAGTTCCTTCTGTCATTAGATTCCACAGCCACTAATCTTGAATTGCCCTCCATGAAAGTAAATGCCAATATACTTTCCCGATTTCATTTTTTGTTTCTTATGATCAATTGTCATCTTTGAGTTCTTTGTTGCATCTGTTGATGCTATATCTCTTCCCGAAAGTGTTCAAAAGGCCTTGTCTCAACCCAGCTGGCATGTAGCAATATTAGAGGAAATAAATGCTCTTGATGCTAATGGTACTTGGACCTTAGTGAATTTACCTATTGGAAAAAAGGCTATTGATTGTAAGTGGGTCTTTGCACTTAAAGTTAATCCTAATGGCTCCGTGACTCAACTTAATGCTCATCTTGTTGCTAAAGGCTATGCCCAAATTTATGGTGTGGACTACTCTGATACTTTCTCTACTATGGCTAAGTTGACATCTATTCGTTTACTTATTTCTATGATAGCTACTCACTGTTGGTTCTTACATCAATTGGACATTAAAAATGCCTTCTTACATAGAGACATATATGAGGAGGAACCACTTAGGTTTGTTGCTTAAGAAGAGTATGGGAAAATGTGCCAACTACGAAGATCTCTATATGGCTTAAAACAAAGTCCTCATGCTTGATTTGAAAATTTTAGTCAAGCAGTTGAACGAATCAAAATAACCAAGAGCAAGTCTATCATTCTTCTTGTGAACGTGGATGATACTGCTATCACTAGTAGTGATATCATGGGAATTTCATATTTGAAAATATTCCTTCATAGCCAATTTCAAACAAAGGATTTGGGATAATTAAAGAACTTCTTAGGAGATGAGGTAAAAACGAATAAGAAAGGTATTTTCTTATCTCAAAGAAAATATGTGCGTGATTTGCTATCTAAGATTGAGAAATTAGGGGCTAAATCATGTAGTGCTCCTATGACACCTAATTTGCAACTCATAAATGATGGAGATTTGTTTGAAGATCTTGAGAAGTATAGGAGATTGGTTAGGAAACAAAATTATCTTACAATAACTTGTCCTGATATTGCCATAAGCAATTAGTATTGTAAGTCAATTTATGACGTCTCTAACAATTCATCCCTAGGCTACTTCAGAGCAAATCCTGTGTTACTTGAAGAGAGTTCACGAACGAGGTATACTATATAAAAATCATGGCCACGCTCCTATAGATTGCTTCTCATATGCAAATTGGGCATGATCTAAGACTAATCGGAAATCAATCATAGGATATTGTGTCTTTGTTGAAGGAAATCTAATTTCATAAAAAAGTAAGAAATAAAGGGTTGTATCTCACTCAAGTGTAGAAGTAGAATACAGAGCTATGGCACAATTTGTGTGAAATAATGTACATTCATCAGCTCTTGACTAAAATTATACTTGCCAACAAAGTTATGGTGCAATAACCAAGCTGCTCTTTATATAGCTTCTAATCCTATACGAAGAAAGAAGAAAAAGTAATTCTTCCTTAATTTTTGTGAATAGTATAAGGAATATTGTGAATAAGAGTTGATTTGCTCTATATTGTATTACTAAGAGAATGTAGGACATATATACATAAATAGGAGTACATAATAGGTTAGATAATCTATATAGATATAAACGATAATCTTAGGATAATGTTTACCTCTAAGATACTGCTATCTAATCTATACAATCTAATTACAATCAAATAATATTATGAGATAATATGTATCTTGACCACACTCCACCTTAAGTTGAATCATAGGTATCAATCACGTCTAACTTGCTGATAGATTCTTCAAAAACTTGTCTTTGAAGACCTTTGGTAACCTCATCTGCTGTCTGCTTCTTCGTTGGGACATAAGTTAGGCATATAGTCCCATCTTCTATCTTCTCCTTGATAAAATGTCGATCAACTTCAACATGCTTTGTTCTCTCATGCTGGATTGGATTATGTGCCATGCTTAAGGCTACCTTGTTATCACAATAATGTTTTATAAGTGACTCAAATTTGATTCCCAATTCTGTCAGTACTCTCTTTAACCAGAGACTTTAACAAATCCCTTTTGCAACTGCTCTTAGTTCAGCTTTTGCACTACTCTTGGTTACCACCTTTTGCTTCTTACTTTGCCACGTGACCAAATTTCCCTACACGAAAGTACAATACCCAGTAGTTGATCATCTATCCTCCTCTGAACTTGCCCAATCTGAATCAGTATATATTTCAGTTGTTCTTTAATCTCCCTTTTTGAATAATAATCCTTTCCCAACAGTACCCTTTAAATACCGTAGGATCTTATAAACTGCCTCGAAATGCTTCCTCCTTGATGCATACATGTAGCGACTTACAACACTCACGGCAAAAGCAATATCTAGTCTAGTATGAGACAAATAAATCAGTCTTCCCACTAGTGTCTAGTATTCTTCACGGTTAACAAGTTTATCCTCTTCATCCTCAAACTTTGTACTATCAATGAAAGTGGTGCTTGGTTTACATCCTAACATTCCAGTCACTTTCAAGAGATCAAGAATGTACTTCCTTTGTGAGATGTAAATCCCTTTCTTTGATCTCGCCACTTCCATGCCTAGAAAATACTTCATTTCTCCTAAGTCTTTTAACTTCAAATTCTTTCCTCATAGCTGGCTTGAGTCTCATAATTTCCTCTGCATCATCACCAGTTACGACAATATCATCTACATACGCAATCAAAATTGTTTTCTTACCTTTTGTAATTCCGAAGAACATTGTATGATCCGACTGAGCTTGTGCATATCCTTCTGTTTTTAGGACTTTCGCAAATCTTTCAAACCAAGCTCGTGCTGATTATTTCAGCTTATATAAGGATTTTCTTACTCTACATATTGTTCCCTCCTTCCTCATCAAACCCTGGAGGAAGTTTTATGTACACTTCTTCCTTTAGTTTGCCATTCAAGAAGGCATTTTTAATATAAAATTGATGAAGTGGCCAGTCGAAGTTAGCAGCTACAGATAGCAATAGTTTGATAGTTTTTAGCTTAGCCACAGGTGCAAATGTCTCCTTGTAGTCCATCCCATAGGTCTAAGTGTAGCCCTTTGCTGCCAATCTCGCTTTATACCTCTCGATGGAACCATCAGCCCTATATTTGTCTGTGAATATCCACCTACACCCCACGGGTTTCTTTCCTTTTGGCATATCAACTTCTTCCCATTTTTCATTCTTTTCAAGTGCTCTTATCTCTTCGAAAACTGCTTCCCTCTATTCTGGAAATTTAAGAGCTTCTTGAATATTCTTGGGGATGTCAATTCTGTCCAGATTAACAATAAATGCTTTGTATTGAGAAGATAGAACATCATAAGAGACAAACCTCTCAATCAGGTGCATAGTACATGATCTACATTTCTTCCGTAAAGCAATTAGCAGTTATAAATCTGTGTTTTCATCTTGATCCTTACTACTATGAGCTTCTTCGGCAAGCACCTGCACTAGTTCAGAGATTGGTATAGCTTCAAGGACAGGGAGTGTACTACTTGTTTTCATCTTCTGAGAGTACACCTTAAGTGTAAGGTCAGGTATAGCTACTTCTGTATCAGGATTTTTCTCTATAGGAGATGACATTAGGATAGGTTCAGGAACAGATGTACAAGGAGGTTCAGGCTGAGATTCATCACCACCAAACTCACTCCAATACTCCCCCTGAATCGAAGACTTGGGATAGAAGGAATCTGTCTCGGAAAAAGAGACATCACAACTAACAAACAACCTTTTTGATATAGGATCATAGCATTTATACCCTTTTGTGTAGCAGAGTGACCCAGAAACAAACATTTTTTTGGCTCTTGGATCAAGTTTGTTATGTGAATAACTATGAATAAAGACTGTAAACCCGAAAACTTTTAAAGGAAGGTTAGTTTCAAGATTAGTAGTATGAGTTTCTTGAAATTTCTGAAGAGGTGTTTTGAAAGAAAGAACACGACTAGGCATTCTAATAATAAGGTAGGTTGCCGTAAGAATAGCATCCCCCCAAAAGAATTTTGGAACATTGCCAATGAACATCAAAGCCCTAGCTACTTCAAGAAAGTGTCTATTTTTTCGCTCAGCAATCCCATTTTGTTGAGGGCTATTGACACAAGTACTTTTGTGGACGATTCCATGTTTTTGGAAGAATGTATGAAGATGTTGATTAAAATATTCAGTACCCTTTCAGAATGTAAAAGAAAGAACAACCTAATTTAAGACGAGTAAAAATAATCAAAATCACATATCAACATTTGTCATAACTAAGGTTAGTTTCAACCAAAACCATTTTATGCCTACCTGAAATAACGCTGCGATTGGCCATACTTCGTGATGCAGTAATAGTAGCAACCAACAGCAAACCATGAAAGAGCCCTAAAAGAAGAAATTCAGTAACTAACAATATTAGCCACAAAAAAGGACATAATGCAAAAAGAAATCTATAAGAATTCATTCAAACGAATCCTTTGGCTTTCCTTTATCTCTCTTCAATACCAAACCCAAACACGTCTCTTCCAAATCAACCAAATCAGCCCCAACTTTTAAAGTCTTGGCCCACTAAGATGATTTTTTTTCTCACACCTAATACCTAGATTTTTTTCCTTATTCTATGAAGTCAAAAATGAATCAATTTTGAATGATCTATTGCATCAATTTTGGATTATATGCTTGGATTAGAAGAAGAATCAAGGTAGTTATTAAATTAAGCAAGTTTCTTTCTTCTTTCTAAACATCAGCCACAAGGACCTATATTTCATCTTTGATGTCATTGTCAGAGTGATGAGGACATGCTTTTCATAACATTAGTGTATACAAAGCAATGAACTTCATAGGCATAGGCAACAAGGAAAATTTTAAAAAGTCTTTAGTATTGGTTCCCAACAATATGCAAATTCATGATCAATGTGTAGTTCATATCAAACAAAAACAACTTGGACCAAAGTTGTTTTTAAGAAGCTTATAGTCTAGTGAGCACAAGAAAACAAATTTGACAAGGACATATTAATTGCATAGCTCAATTAACTTGTTGTTCTAGTATTAGAAAACACATAATAGATCATTTGAATGAAACATAACCGCCATGTAATATATAGTCTAGATCATACCAATTGAAAGGATACAATTGAGCAAGTTACACTAACTACATATCCAAGTATGCAAGTTAGATTGATCTAGAATACACCAATATTGGAAGATGATGCACCTAGTTCTCAATAGATATGATTATGTTTAATCATCCAAATTCTTGTCCTAATTGCTAAGGCCCATGGCTTCCTAGAATCTTATTTACGTCCTATTGTTTCATCATCCCAATTAACGTTTCTTAGCACCTAAGGCACGTAGCTTCAAAGATTTCTTATTTACCTCATACTATCTCCTCATCATTTTCATTCTTCATAAACCATTTTCAATTCTCTACAATTGTTCTTGATAAACATTATCTATATCTTCAAAGATTATTGAAACAATCAGCATGTTCCGTCAATCATTTTGGTTGACAACCAGCTAGTTCCATAATAGCACATCCAAAGAGCAAAGGAACAATAATGAAAAACAAAAAAGAGAAAAGAGACACCATAAAGAATCATATTTTGACCAACATGAAATATATCTATAATATTTTAACTAACATGAAATATATCTATATACTTATATAGACATGTCTGTGAGTATTAGAAAAGGAAATGAAAAAATTTCAAGTACACTCACTTTTGGGGGTAATCCTTCACTAAATTGCATGCCATGATATACAACTCATTTGAACTACCAAGCTCCATAGCAGAGGCCAAATGTATCCGGGTGCATTTTAAATGAAAAGGGTCTTTCTCAAGCAAGCTGTAAAACAAAAACACAAAACAACTAAGCCCATAAGGAAAAATATAGTTGTGTTGTATAATATAAGGTAAAAACTTACGTAGATGTTAGTTCAAAACATTTTTGATATTCACCACATTGATGGTAGTACTCAGCCTTGCAAGTCAAAAGATCAGTGTTGTTCTTTAATGTGTGTGCTAAGGATTGGGTGGCAGGTCTCATACTGCAAGTCTCCTTCTCCACTTCTCTGAATTTGGCTTCTACTACACTTTCTTTGTCATACTAGGAAAAAAGTCATAAAAACCCCACTAGAAAATGTAATTTTTGAAAGCACAATTGTCAAGAAGTTCCCTACCTACAATAGTAAATGCATTCAAGTTATGGTTACCTTCTTTATCAAGCATGAGTAGAATGAAGAGAGCCAACCTTCATCGGGACCAAATTGTAACGTTGAAACCAAACTTGTTTCTACAATTCAATACAAATCTTGTAGTAATGCATCATCAAAATAACAAAGATTCATGGATGCAATTTCAAAGTAACATCTACACATCCTAAAAATAGATTTACAACCAAAACAAAGCCCATTGATGTTTAGGACCCCAATTTGACTTTTGGAGACTTTCTTACCTTCCTCACATGTAAGCATTTGATTTTCAACAAGACATTCAAAAGCCTGAGAAACAAAAAGATGACAACAAATCTTAATTTCAACAAAATTACCATAAGCCCAAGAAAGAAACAAATCGTGTAGAGAAAGCAAAAGGGAATAGAATTTAACTAATTTAACTAAGATTGAATGACTTCCAATGAAGAAAACAATCATGTTAGCTCCTAATCACAATAGCCCAAGTTTAACTAGACCCCAGAACTTTTGCAACTGTAATGCCACAGGGGAAAGTTCATAATTTTTTCTTTGTCTTACTTTCCTCTCTCATGCATCTGTCTTGAGGTAAGTAGTGTGAGAATGCTAGGAGGAGGTGAAACTAGTGCAATGATAAGATGACTAGCATACCTCATAACATAAAGGATCAGCCTTGATAGCAGCTTTGTACCTAAACATCACAATTGACAACAGAAACAAAGGTGGTATCAATTTTACTAATTTTCTACCAAATTATTCAAAGGCCTTGCATTTTGAAAAGCAGAAAATAGAAAAGGGGCAACTAGAAGTGTAGGTTAAGCCATAAAAAAGTTGTATAATACTTTATTTGGTAGGTAAAAGAAAGAACATATGATGCACAAACAAGACTGTTAAAAAAGCTACATTCCATGTATGAAGTTGATGTAGGACAAGCAGAAGAATATTACAAATGGAAATAGGGGCAGCTAGAATTTTGAATATATGTTGGAAATTAGAAAATAAGAATTGAAATAAAGTATAAATTTAGGAATCACTCATAGGGACAATATCAAGAACTAGGAATTACACAAAGGAATTGAAACAAACAAACTATTGGAATCTATTACAAGAATTTGTATTGAATAAGTAACAAAGAAGAGAAGAATCAAGAAAGTAGAATTAGAAGAGAGGAGGAACACAAAGAAAGAGAGAGAAAATGAAAGGGAGTTTCAATTCATATTTGTCTGACTCATCATTTGATTACATTGACACATATAAATGGACTCTATGACTTTAACTAAACATACTCAAATTAGTTTCAAATGCAACTTGTATTTTGTTCTATATAACAACTCTCTAAACAAGAATATTTTAACTCTTTTTTTTATATCCCCCACTTCAAAAAACCTTGTGCACGATGCCTGATGTTGTCAGATAACTGCTCACCATGTTAATGCCATACAAGCTCACTGATAGAGATTTCAAAGTGCCTATCACCTTTAATGTCAAAATGAATGGTGCCTTCAAAATCATAAACTCATAACTGCCCTATATGTTTCATTCTTGGAGGCCACTTTAATGAATAGAAAGGAAACGACCAACCTTTTTCTCTTACAAAATTCAAAAAATTTGTTAGCTTGAGAACTTGGGCCCAATTTATATGAAGGAATCAAATTTAAGTGCAAGAAAATTTGCCTTAATGTTGCAATACCAAATGTACTCAAGAAGTCAACAAACCTAATAATGGAAACATAAACCTGGATGTTATAAATAGATGGCCTAGGCTTTTCGCAATCCCTCCCTACTGCTAACATGCATTTATAGAACTCCTACAATTTCATCTTCTTCATTTCAAGTACCATCCTTAATTCGAAGTGTTAAGGATATGATAGTGTTAAGGATGTGATAACGTGATAGAGTAAATCATGGGATATAGTAGTTAACCCATGATTTACTCACAGATACTCTTTCCTATTATAATTGTAACTCTTTATTATATATAAACTATCAGCCTAACATAGAGGAGTTACGGCTTTTCTCACAACTACTACTTGTTAACATCGTTAACGTATCAGAGCCTGATTCCAAAAACCCTAACTTCCCTGGTTCTCAAAATTCCTTCTGGCTCGAAACCCTAATTCACAAATTCACCCAAAACCTAGAACTTTCTTTTCAGATCAACTCAAATAGGATCGATACCTGCAAGGACTGGTTGGGTCTTTCAACCAACGTGAGCCGAGAGCATGCTAGGGTGCGACTGGTGACGTCGCACCACGGTGCAGCGGCAACAGCAGTGCTACTATTGGCATCGGAGAGGCGCAGCCTACAGGGGCTTACGCTGGCGAGTGAACGGGCAAAGGTGGTCGCACAGCCTGCGGGAGTCGACACCGGTGAGAGAACGGCCAAAAGTGGTCACACAGCCTGAGGGAGACAACGCCTGCCAGTGAACAGCCAGAGGTGGTCGACGGGGAGACGTTGGAGAGTTGAGTTGACGTTCCACCAAATACGACAACTAGTGATCTAAAGAATACCAGAAGTAATGATGAGAAAGTTAATATCGATGAGATTAAAAGGGCTATGATGGAGCTTTTTCCGGGTAAGGCAGTGGTCGAATTAATCCCTACTCCAACCACAATATGTGATTGGAAACTAGAAGGTGCCAACAATTATCTTGAGTGGTGTAAATCAAAACAGGCATTTATGCGGGGTGTGATGAAGGAAGATCATCTCATGACTGACATTTTTGCACAGGATGAAGACACTAAATCACAATGGATCAAAGATGACAAACGCTTATTTGGCCTATTAAGACAAACATTGGTTCCTAGGGTCCTACAGATGGTAAATCATTGTAACACAGTTAAGGAGATCTGGGATCATTTGGAATCTCTATATCATGGCAAAGCTGACTTATCTCGTGCGTATACGGTAATTCATGATATTATGAAGACAGAAAAGAAAGACACTCCCGTAGGAGACCATTATTCCTTTTTTAGAAAATTAATTGAAGAATTAAATCAGGTGATGCCTATCACAACCAGTTTGGAAGAAATGCAGAGACAACGTGATCAGTTTGGGGCTATGGCCTTTTTGATGAATCTTGGAGAAGAATATAGCAATATCCAATCCCAGATTCTCATTGGAGTGGACCAATTAACTCTAACTGAGTTATGTCATCGAGTTCTTAGGACTACGTCTAAGTTTCCCAGAGAATCCAAGTCAGAAAATGTTGATTTTGCAAGTATTGGAGGAGCTAGAGGAGGAAGACGTGGGGGTCGTGGTGGAAGAGATGGGGGAAGAGGAACACAAGAAGCCCGATCTTGTTTTTACTGTAAGGAAATTGGCCACTTCATAGCCAATTGTCCTCGATTATAGTATAAGGAGAGAACTCAACAAGCATTTATAGTAACACATGATAGTGACTTGGTCCTTAAGAAGGAGGAGATGCAAACTCAGACCATCACTCTCACTGCGATGAATTAGCTGCTTTCACTCAGTTTCAAGCTATGAGAGGGAACTCTTCCTCATCTAATGTCGCTGCCACATCAGCACATATAGGTACTCCCACTGCATGTCTATCCTCCATTTCTCATGATTGGGTAATAAACTCCGGGGCCATTGACCACATGATTGGAGACACAGGTATTCTATCTAATTTTACCCCATTGAACAACTTACCCCAATTACTCTAGCCAATGGTTCTGTTGCTTCTGTAGTTGGCGGAGGCACTGCCACTGTCTCTTCAAAAATCCCTCGTATCTCAAGTTCTTTACCTTTCTGACTTCCCTTTTAATTTATTATTTGTTGGTAGAATTACCAAGGCCCTCAATTGTTGTGTACAATTGTACCCAAACAATGTTTTTTTTTCAGGATCTTAGGACGAGACAAATTATTGGCAGAGGTCGAGAGTCCAACAGACTATATATCTTGGAGTCTCCTTTAGTTAGCGGTCTTAGTCCCACTGCTTGATCTAGTATCGTCTGTCCAGATATCCTACATGATCATCTTAGTCATCCTTCATTGAAGGCTTTAAAGAGTGTATGTCCTGATGTTCAATTTTCTTCCATTGAGTGTGAGTCTTGTTAGTTTGCCAAACATCAACGTTTTCCTCACTTTCCTAGAGTCAATAAAGTTTGGGGTCCAAGTCCTATTGTGTCAAAATTGGGATTTCATTATTTTATTACTTTTGTAGACGATTTCTCCAGGAATACTTGGCTCTATTTAATAAAAAGTCATTCTGAGGTATTCGATGTGTTCACTACCTTTTGTGCTGAGATTCGTACCCAACATGATTCCACAATTAAAATATTACGCAGTGACAATGCCAAGGAATACCTCTCTGCCTCCTTTACTTCTTTTTTGTCACAACAAGGTACCGTTCATCAATCTTCTTGTTTGTTACCCCATAACAGAATAGAGTTGTTGAACGAAAGAATCAACACCTTATGGAAGTGGCTCGGGCATTGTTATTCAAAATGAAGGTCCTGAAAGAGTTTTGGGCCGATGCTATCTCCACTGCTTGCTATCTTATTAATCGCATGCCCTTAGCAGTTCTTAATGGTAAAGCTCCATTTCTATTATGTTTGCTTCGCAACCCTTCTTTTCTTTGCCTCTTCGTGTCTTTGGTTGTACTTATTTTGTATATGACACACGTCCATCTGTCTTTAAAATTGATCCTAAAGCATTAAAATGTATCTTCCTTAGGTACTCTCGACTCCAAAAAGGTTATCACTATTATTCTCCTGAATTGCGTCATTGTTTAGTGTCTTCTGATGTTATTTTCTTTGAAAATACTCCATATTTCGCAAATGTGCAATCTCCCTATTCCCCTGAGGATGATTTTCTTATCTATCGAGTTCACCGGGTTGAGTCTATTTCCCATCCTTTGGACATTCCACCCCCTTGTCCCCTTATCACCCAAGTTTATTCTCAGTATGCTTGTCCTTTTGCAGGTCCTCTCATTACTCTAGATTTGCAAGTTGATGACACTTGTACGAACTCTCCACCTCCACCAGTTGTGTCCTCCCATGATCCAAGTCTCGACCTACCCATTGCTCTTCGCAAAGGTAAACGTTCATGTAAGTACCCTATATCTTCGTTTGTTTCTTATGAGTCCCTTTCACCTGTTTCTAATGCCTTTGTGTCTTCCTTAGACTCAGTTGTGGTTCCTAAGTCTATAAGGGAAGCTTTCTCTCATGAGGGGTGGAGACGAGCAATGCAGTAAGAAATGGATGCTTTGGATGCTAACCAAATGTAGGACTTGGTTGAATTACCTCTTGAGAAGTAGGCTATTGGGTGCAAGTGGGTGTATACTATCAAGATGAATCCAGATGGTTCTATTGCTCGCTTGAAGGCTCGGTTAGTGGCCAAAGGCTATGCTCAGACATATGAAATTGATTATATGGAAACCTTCTCTCCAGTTGCCAAAATGTCTCATGTTCGTATACTTATTTCCTTAGCTGCATCTTCCTATTGGCCTTTAATCCAACTTGACGTCAAGGATGCTTTTCTTCATGGTGAGCTGCAAGAGGAGGTTTTTATGGAGCAACCACCTGGTTTTGTTGCTCAGGGGGGAGTACTAAAGTGCACAAACTAAAAAAGTCTCTATATGGATTAAAGCAATCACCACGGGCATGGTTTGGGAGATTAAGTGAAGTGGTTATCAACGTTAGCTTAAAGCAAAGCCATTATGATCATTCTTTATTATGGCAAAAGACGAATGCAAGACTGATATTAATGTTGGTTTATGTGGATGATATAATTATCACAGGTAGTGATGAGAGAGGCATTCAAATGCTTAAAGACTTCCTACAAAGTCAATTTCAAACAAAAGATTTATGGCAACTCAAATATTTCTTAGGCATTGAAGTATCAAAGAGTAAAAGGGGAATATTTATTTGCCAAAGGAAATATGTTCTTGATTTGTTAACAAAGACTGGAATGATTGGTGCAAAACCTCTAAAAGTTCCTATGGCACCAAACTTGAAACTTAGTGCAGAAGATGGAGAATTACTAGAGGACAATGAGCAATATCGATGATTAGTAGGAAGACTTAATTATCTCACTATGACCCAACCAGATATAGCCTATTGTGTGAGTGTAGTAAGTCAATTCATGGGTACACCATGCACATCTCATTGGGATTCAGTAATTAATATCTTGAGATATTTAAAAAGAGCTCCTGGAAAAGGTATGCTCTATACAAATCATGATTATAGAAAGATAGAAGCATTTTCAAATGCAGATTGGGTAGGGTCTCCGAGTGACAGACAATCCACTTCAAGTTACTGTAGGAAAATCCCGGGGTGTCCATCATATGGACACGGTGCGGAAAACAAAAATTTTTGTTCCGGGACCTTCCCGATAGCCAGGATCCATGTGAAAATATAACAGTCAAACCATAACGACCAACGTAGACCGTCTCTAACGGTATCCACGCAGAGGTCGGAAAACCTAACCGGG
>JANZXV010000005.1:25464400-25476731 GCA_027576455.1 Erythroxylum roigii | reverse complement strand
GTGAGTAAAAATTCAAGAGAGGTAAAAAAAAATTAGTGGTGCAAAATTTTAATTTTTTTATGAGTTCAAAATTTAAAATAGTAATTTTTTTATGTAAAATTTTTTAGAGTCCACTTGCCCCACTGTGACTCTGTCCCTGCGTGTACATGAAGTAACATTCACTTTCTAACTTAGAAGAATTCAAAACTCTTACGTGTACATTGGAGTTGAACGACTAGTCAAGTAACAAAATGAACGGGCTAGGTAGTACAATCAAAATCCCAAGTTAGAAAATGAGATCTGAATTTGAAAAGTATGAGAGGAGAAGAAAGAAGTGCGTTGATTTCCGGTTTCCAAGCATACGAAAGTCGAAAAGTCTGGCACGATGATGTGCCTCCACGTGCTGGGATTGGTCCATCACGTTCAGCGAATCAACTTAGAAGACTTTTCTTGGCCATTGATTACAGTTGGTCGTGGAATATGAATGCATTTGGCTTCTTCGTCGAAGCGGGGCAGAGTGCATCTTAGCATATTCCAAGCATCTAAATTGTTCGGAGAAACCAAAACCAACTTGACTGGAGAAATAAATAAAGAAACAAAGGTCAACTTGTCGGCTAAGTGCACAAATCTAAGTGATTTATTGATCAAATGTAAGTCATAAGTGGACTTTATGGTATTTTGATTAATAAGCCACCTTGCGTATCATCCATACCCTATAAAGTCCCAAAAGAAAGATGATATTAATGACTTATGAATTGAAATTGAAATAGGTGACGAAGGAAGCTGAAATTGGGTTTTTTTAATGCAAGAATAAAAAGAAAAAGGCATACTTATCGAAGCAGGTTCTGACTTGTGGGGCAGGCTCTGTCATTTTCTGTTTGAAAGTAGCATATAATATCATTTTATAATTGCACTACAGCAGAACGCGTGATAGCAGCAGTGATGCAAAGCCCGTTGAAAGAATAGAACGCAACCACGTAATTGATGACTATATCGTTTTTTTTTTTTCTATCTGAAACTGCTGCCTCATGCCTGGGGTGGTGACGAGATCTTTTTTCTTTTCGTACTTAATATACGTATAATATGAAAAAAAAAAAACGTAAATTATTCGTATTTAATAAGTAATATTTGCGCTAATCACAGTAACAACTTTAGAAGGATCTAACCACAGCAACAAGCTAAGTAAGAATATG
Source organism: Erythroxylum roigii (assembly GCA_027576455.1). Lineage (NCBI taxonomy): Eukaryota > Viridiplantae > Streptophyta > Magnoliopsida > Malpighiales > Erythroxylaceae > Erythroxylum > Erythroxylum roigii. The sequence continues at coordinate 25,475,559 of JANZXV010000005.1, read as the reverse complement.
ATAAGTTAATGAATCATGGAATTAAGGTTTTTTTTTTTTTAAAAAAAAGAAGAAGTAAAAATTGTATTATAGCTCCAAGAGCTTTGAAATGAGGACCAAACAAGTTGGATGGATCCTAGGGGCTAAAATGAGATCATCTAGAAAACCTTAATTTCAGAAGTAAAAATTGTGTTATAGCTCCGAGAGCTTTGAAACGAGGACCAAACAAGTTGGGTGGATCCTAGGGGCTAAAATGACATCATCTAGCCTATACCTACCTGGCCTTTCTAGATGGACAACTGTGCAGAACATGAAAGCGATGTAGGTCCAATTATAAACTGCAATGCACGGATTCCTCTAGTTTTTCAACTTATCATTGAATATCTGACCTTATGAAATTGAGTGCGAAAATTGTTCCTTCCGACGGCACTATTCATACATATGCATACGGTAGTATTCACATATACGGATCTATTCATACGTACAGGTATTATTCATATAACGGTAATTATTTACGTAAAATAGTGGAAGCCAAAATTCTTTTCGTGATAGAAGCAATGAGAATGAAATTTGAGATTAAAAAGTTCAATAGGAGTAATTTCTCATTTTGGAAGTTAAAGATGAAAGCTATTTTGAGAAAAGATAACTATTTAGCAGCCATTAGTGAAAGGCCGACAACATTCACAGATGATAATACGTGGAATAAGATAGATGGGAATGCTATTGCAAATCTTCATTTAGCACTAGCAGATAGGATGTTGTCAAGCATAGAAGAGAAGAAGACAACAAAAGATATTTGAGATCATCTCACAAAATTGTACGAGACCAAATCAATCCACAACAAAATTTTTCTAAAGAAGAAACTATACACTTTACGCATGGCAGAATCCACTTAAGTGACAGAGCACTTAAATATTTTAAATACTATATTTTCCCAATTCACATTATTAAGGCACACAATAAAGATAAGTGAACATGCAAAACTTTTATTCCAAAGTCTACCTGATTCGTATGATCAACTCGTCATCAATTTAACAAACAATACAGACACTCTAGTCTTCGACAATATTACAGCTGCTATTTTAGAAGAAGAGAGTCGGCGCAAAAGTAAGAAAGATAGGCTGGCAAATTCGCAACAAGCGGAGGCCTTGGTAGTGACGAGAGGAAGATTAATGGAACGTAGCCCAAGTAGGAGTCATAGTCATGGTAGATCACAATCCAAGAGTAAGAAGAATTTCAAGTGCTATAATTGTAGCAAAAAAGGGCACTTGAAGAAGGATTGCTAGAATATGAATAAGAAAGAATCTATTCCTCAAGGAAATGAGGTAAATACTTTAGATGATGGAGTTACAATGGTTTGTGAAGCGACAACGATTACTGGAGCTAAGAGAAAATTTGTTGATGTATGATTTCTTGATTCAGCAGCTACTTTTCATATAACCTCTCGAAGAGAATGGTTCCATCAGTATAAATCTATCTTAGGGGGATTTGTGTACAACTGTAATGATCAAGCTATCAAGATTATTGGTATCGGTACCATCAAGTTAAAGATGTATGATAGGACAACTCAGACTATTAAAAAAGTGCGACACATGGAGAGCCTGAAGAAGAATTTGTTGTCTATAAGACAACTAGATGATTTCGTTTTCAGATTTGAGATTCAAAACAAGATCATAAAAGTGATTAAAGGAGCGTAGGTATTTATGAAAGAATAGAAGATTGTTGCAAATATATACATGCTAAAGGGAGTAACTATGCAAAAAGGAGAGGCATTCGTTGCAGTGACTAGTCTAGATGACAAATCTGCAATGACGTGGCATAAAAAGCTTGGACATATGTAGAACAAGGAATGAAGATACTTGTAGAGAAGAATCTACTTCCAGGTCTCACAAAGGTATCACTACTCTTCTGTGAGCACTGCATTGTGAGTAAGCAGCATTGATTGAAGTTCAACACATCAAAGTTCAGAAGAAAAGAAATTCTAGAATTGATTCACTATGATGTATAGCAAGCACCAGTTACGTCCCTAGGAGGAGCAAATTTCTTTGTATCATTCATTGGCGATTATTCGAGGAGATGTTAAGTGTTTCATATCAAGAGGAAGGCAGATGTGTTTCCAACTTTCAAATATTATAAAGCACAGGTGGAACTCGAATCTGGTAAAAGATCAAGTGTTTGCGCTCAGATAATGGAGGCGAATATATTGGTAAAGAATTTGATGAATTCAATAAGCAATAAGGCATCAAAAGGCAATTCATGACGACATACACTCCTCAACAAAATGGAGTAGCAGAGCGGATGAATAGAATTCTGTTGGAAAGAACAAGAGCGATGTTAAGAATTGCAAGCTTAGATAAGAAATTCTAGGCAAAAGCAGTTAATACCGCCTATTATGTGGTGAATCGAGCTCCATCAACTACAATTGAGTTGAAGACACTAATGGAGATGTGGATTGGTAAACTAATGGATTATTCTAACCTCCATATATTTGGAAGTCCTGCCTATATGATGCTCCATGCCCAAGAAACTACGAAGTTGGATCCAAAATTTAGAAGATGTATTTTGTTGGAATATGCTGAAGGAGTAAAGGGTATCGTTTGTGAGATCCTACTGCCCACAAGATTGTTATCAGCAGAGATGTTATTTTCTTGAAAGATAATGATCAAGAGCAAGTAGAAGATGTTATCACGTCAAAAGAGAATTCAGAGACGACAATAGTACAGGTGGAAAGGTAATTCGATCAAAATGATTCTTCTGAAGATGCACCAGAGCACGAAAAGCAAGAACCAGTTGAACCTAATTTTTCAGATACTCAGAGATCAACTCGCACAAGAAATGCACTGAGTTGGCACTCAGATTATATTATGGAGAGCAATATTGCATACAGTCTTTTAACTGAGGACAGTGAGCCATCAACTCTTCAAAAAGCAATGAATAATTCAGATGCATCTCAGTGGATGACATCAATGCAGGAAGAAATTGAAGCTCTGCATAAGAATAAAACATGGGAGCTAGTATCACTTCCACAAAGAAGAAAGCCTATTGGCAATAAATAGGTTTACAAGAACAAGCAGAGTGGTGACGATCAAGTAGAGCGATATCATACTAGATTGGTGGTAAAAGGATATGCTCAGAAGGAAGGAATTGACTTCAATGAAATATTTTCTCCTGTGGTTTGACTCACCACAGTTCGAGTAGTCCTAACGATGTGTGCAACATTTGAATTGCATCTTGAGCAATTAGATGTGAAAACTGCATTTCTTCATGGAGATCTTGAAGAAAAAATTTATATGCTCCAGTCAGAAGGTTTTGAAAAAAAAGGGGAAAAGAACTTGGTTTGCAAGTTGAATAAATATCTGTATGGTTTAAAGCAGGCGTCGAGGTGTCGGTATAAGAGACTTAATTCCTTCATCATGAACCTTGGATACATTAGACTGAATGCAGACCCTTGTGCATATTTTAAGAGGTTTGAGAAAGATGGTTTTATAGTTTTACTATTATACGTGGGTAACATATTGATTACAGGCTCCAATAATGATCGTATCAAAGAATTGAAGGCACAATTGGCTAGAGAATTTGAAATGAAGGACTTGGGACCAGCAAATAAGATTCTAGGGATGCAAATTCACCGAGACAGAAATAATAGGAAGATTTGGCCTTCTTAGAAGAATTATTTGAAGAAGATCTTGCGGCGATTCAATATGTAAGATTGTAAGTCAATTTATACCCTTCTTACTGTTTATTTCAAGTTATCCTCAAGTATGAGTCCTAACAATGAAGAAGAGAGAATGGAGATGTCTCGAGTACCGTATGCATCAGCAGTGAGAAGCTTAATGTTCGCTATGATTTGTACAAGACCAGACATTGCAAATGCAGTGGGAGTAGTTAGTCGATACATGGCGAATTCTGGTCGAGAGCATTGGAATACTGTTAAGAGGATTCTTAGATATATCAAGGGAACCTCAGATGTTGCATTATGTTATGGAGGATCAGATTTTTACTGTTAAAGGATATGTTGATGCTGATTATGCAGGTGATCTTGATAAAAGTAAATCCATTATAAGATATATGTTTACACTAGCTAAAGGAGCCCTGTAGTCAGTTGTAGCTACATCAACAATAGAAGCAGAATATGTAGCAGCTACATAAGCTAATAAAGAAGCAATGTGGTTGAAGTTGATGTTGGAAGAACTCGAATGCAAATAAGAGAACATTATTTTGTTTTGTGATAAACGAAGTGCTTTGCATCTTGCAAGGAATCCAACATTTCATTCAAAGACAAAACACATTCGAGTTCAATATCACTTGGTTCATGAAAAAGTGGAAGAAGGAACGGTGGACATGCAGAAAATTCATACAATGAATAACCTGACAGATTTTATGACAAAAGCAATCAATAGTGACAAGTTTATGTGGTGTCGACCTTCGTGTGGCCTTACAGAGACATAAGCAAATGTAGCGACAGGGTAGAAAGAATAGTGTGAAGATCTGATTGACTCTCAATCAAATCTTCGAGTAGGAGATTTTTGCTGCTGACTATACCAAAGTCAAGAAAGAAGGCGTCTGACTGCATAAAGTCAGAAATAGTAGGAAGAAAAAAAAGGTCAACTGTGGAAAGACTATGGGAGGCCTATAAATAGGCCTTCCCATATCAGTTTTCTAATATCTCAGAAATCTCTTCTTCTTTTAAATCCCCACAAAAGTTTAGAGTGTTTTTCCTATTTAGTGAGAGAGTTAATGTTTCTCTTTGTAAAATAGAGAGAGGTTGTACTCCTAAATTTCATAGTGATATTTCTTTTTCTTGCCTGTAGTTTACGAGGCTCATGTATAAATTGACTTAATGTGCGAACAGACTAAACTAAATCCGATCGTGTGACAGTGAGGTGGATCAACCGGCCAATCAAGTGGCGGTACTTAGTGGGGTCTAATAGTGGTTCGCCGTCGTCAATGGACAACCGGAGATTCTACTCCATGGGAAACCAATCAAGACGGACTCCAATAAGTCCAGCATCATCAAGAATTTCCAAGGCATATTTTTGCTGAGACATAAAAATACCCTTAGAAGAGGGGGAGAATTCAATGCCAAGGAAATATTTCAATGTGCCAAGATCTTTGATGCGAAAGTGATCAAGTAATTGCTTCTTAAGACGCTGTATTTCATCGATGTCGTTACCGGTCAAAAGGATATCATTGACATACAAGAGGACCACTGTGATAGATGTACCCACAATTCAAACAAATAAAGAATAATCTGCTTTGGACTAGCGATACCTATATCGCAGAATAGTGTCAGTAAAGGTCGAGAACCAGTTTCTGGAAACTTGCTTTAGACCATATAGGGACTTGTTAAGCCGACATACCAGATTCTCCCCCTGTCGGCTTTGACCGGGAGGCAAGTCCATGTAGACAGATTCGGCTTTGTAGCGCTCAACACTGCCATCAGAATGGAACTTGATCTTGTAAACCCACCGACAGCCAATAGACTTGTGATTCGGCGGAAGTAGGGCCAAGGACCAGGTATTGTTTAGCTGTAACGCATCTAACTCCGCAGCCATTGCATCACACCACTGAGGACCCTGGATAGCTTCTACATAGGAAGTGGGTTCCTTGTGGACAGTAATATTGGCAAGAAAACAACGGCGTGTAGGTGATAATTTATGATAAGAAAGAAACTGAGATAAAGGATACCTGGAACATTGAGAAGGACTGTCCGAGATAGAATGATTGGTTTGAGGACCCATGTCGTAAATGGCATGCCGGGAAGGAGGCTTTCGTTCGCGCTGTGATCGACGCGGACTAGGCGCGGGAAGAGTGGACTCGTTCGGAGGAGAGAAAAGCAAGGTTGGCTGGGAGGTCTCAAATGATTGAGAAGGAGATTCAGACGGTGGAAAAGGAGTGGAAGAGGAAAGCGAATGATGGGGAGTATGAGAAAAGAGGGTGTCGGGATATGGTGATAAGGTAGGCGAAGTAGAAGGGGACAGATCGTCGTCCAAGACGGGAGAATGCAACGTAGGCGAAGATGTAGGCGAGTCTGGCAGTGAGGGAAAGGAATATGGGAAAGTATCTTCACGAAAAGTAACATCACGGCTGATGAAGAATGTGTGGGATGAAAAATCAAAGAGTTTATATCCTTTTTAGGTACTGAGATATAGCCGACAAAAATGCACTTTCGGGCGCGAGAGTCGAATTTTTGAAGGGGTTGTACGACGGTAGCGTAGCAGAGGCAACCGAATACTTTTAGGTGATGGAGAGATGGTGGTCGGTGGTAGAGTAGTTCGTAGGGAGTTTTATTGGCAAGAAGAGGTGTGTGAGTGCGGTTAATTAGATAGGCAGAAGTGAGAACACAATCACCCCAAAATTGAAGAGGTAAATGTGCTTGAAATAGTAGTGAGTGGGCAACAGTGAGAAGATGACGGTGCTTGCATTCCACAACACCATTTTGTTATGGTGTTTAAGCGTATGTACGCTAGTATTCAATGCCATTTTGCATAAAGAAATCTCGCAAGGAAGAAAATTCTAGCCCATTATCAACTCGGATAGCTTTGATAGATGAATGAAATTGAGTGTATGCATAGGTGATAAAGGATTTGAGTAATTGAGAAGTCTTTGATTTATTCTTCATTAAAAACACCCAAGTGCAGCGTGTGTAGTTATCGACGATGGTGAGAAAAAAAAGTGCACCCGTATGAGACTCTATTTTATGAGCCCCTCATATATAACAATGCAAGAGATCAAATGCAACATTTTGTAGTGATTGTGTTGGAAGGAAAAGGCAAATGTGTTTGTTTTGCTAACGGATAGATGTCACATTTATTTGTAGGGAGTACACTTTTATTGGGTAAAATGGAAGAAAACAATTTCAACCGCTCGACCGAAGGGTATCCGAGTCTTTTGTGCCATAAATCAGAAGTGGGTGTGACATGAAAGGTACGAGGAGTTGGTTTTATTGAAGGAGTGACGTAGTACAGGCCATCACGTTGTTTACCCAAGCTAATCATCTTCCCCGAAGCCAGATCCTACAAAAGGCAACCATGGGGAAAAAATGACACAGCAGTTAAGATCAGTGGCCAATTTGCTTGTTGATATAAAATTTAAATTAAAGTTAGGGACACACAACACATTATCTAGTGTAATTTATGGGGTAAAAGGAATAGTGCCTGTGGATGTTATTCGTGCTGTAGTGCCTGTGGGTAAATTGACGGACAAGACAGTGGGTGGTGTAGTGTGTAAAAATAATGTAGGATCAGAGGTGATGTGGTCTGTTGCACCACTGTCCAAGATCCAAAGCTTTGTGATAGTAGAATTAATGGACATATTTTGAGAGTGTGTAAACAGACGTGCATCATTAATGAACACATCATTATTACCGGAGTTCGAGCTTTGATTTAAGGAAGCAACAGTACGAGCCAACTATTGAATCTGATCTGCTGTGAAGCCAAGACCAGCGATGTTGCCATAATTGACGTTAGTCGTTGTTTGGGAGTCGACCGCATTGGCAGTCGTGCGAGGATTCCCTTTAACGTCCTGCTGCGATTTCTTTTGCTTGCATCTGTCCTCAGTGTGTCATTTTTTATCACAAAATTTGCAGTGATATTTTAAAGTCCGGAACTCCTCAATTGTGTGACCTGGCCAAGAACAGTGATCACAAAATTTTCCTTTCTTTGAAGAATTATTTCCTGCACTTTGTATAGATGCTGCAATGGAAAAATTATCAGTAACTTCAGAAGATAAACGATGTTGTGTTTCTTCCTGAATAATAAGTGAATATGCCTGGCGCACATTCGGCAGAGGAGTCATCATCAAGATGTTGCTGCGAATCGTCTTAAAACTCTCATTAAGCCCCATAAGGAATTGAATTAATTTGTCTTCCTCACGTTCATCACAGTGCGCCTTCATCTAATTGCAGATAGGACGAACTCAATAGGCATCAAGCTCTTCCCAGAAGGCCTTAATTTTTGTGTAATAAGCAGCTACAGTCATTGAGCCTTGAGACATTGTTGTTATCTTCTTATGTACGTCAAATATGGCTGGGGTGTTTTTCTGGGAATACTGATCTCTGAGGTCCTCTCAAACTTCTTGTGCCATCTTTGCGTGGACGATGCTTTCGCCGATGTGTGGTTTGACAGCATTGATGAGCCATGATAATAGGAGGCTGTTGGATTGCTTCCAGAGATTCTATTCAACGGGTTCTTCATCCTCTAATGGCGGTTGAATGGAGCCATCGAGGAATCCGAATTTGTTCTTAGCAGTGAGAGCATGAATAATGGATTTGCTCCATGAGGAGTAGTTAACTTCATTCAATTTAACTGGCACAATCACCTGTCCCGGCTGATCGGACGGATGAACGAATAAAGGAGATGACGCATCCATCTTGATGAATGAGTGTTCTGCCTTGACAGTATTGTTGTCATCGCTAGAAGACATAACGCAGAAGGGTAGTTTGGATCAACACCAGGAGCTTATTGGTCTTATACCATGTCAAAAGGACAGAATGATGATGAACGAAAAATAAGCAAAACAAATATGAGAGAATAAAAGTTATTTATTCCATAAGATGTACATGTCCTTATATAATACAACAGCTTTACAAGATTACTACATTCCATATAACAAGGGATATGATCTCATCTAAAATAGTAAAGTCAATCCCTACAGCTACAATCAAGTAAAAGATAGAGATCTTCAATAGCTTTAGATGTGTATGGAGCTATTAACATCACCAACAACGTCCAAAGTTCACTTATTGAATCACCAATTTCTTTCAGCTTGTTTCGTAAAGAATGTGTTTAAAAGCTAGATTAAAAGCATAAGCAAAAATGATGGACAAATTTGATCATTCCTATTTCATTTGGACTCGGATAAGCTAGCTAGGAATTATAGAGTGAAGCATCTCCATATTTCTTAGATCAAATGTCAGTATGATTCCCTCATTGTGGTAGCAATCACAATCCAAGATGCATATCTAGTTGCTTTTCAAAAATCGCAGGATGTCTTTACTATGCTCCTTGATCCTAGTCTCTAGAAGAACTATATAAAAAAAAAGAACAAGTATCATTTATGTAATAAAAAATCATTTGATGTTTATTATGGATACTTAGCCTTCTATTATTCCAGGTAAGGATATTCTGCGTTACTTTTCTTGATGTTCTTTCAAAAATGTATTTAATTGTTAATATAATTGTGGTTACATTTTATTATTGTTTAATTATATAAAGTTTAGAAATAAATGTTTTATTATTAGTAAACGTAAATAAAAATTGATTATATTTTATTAAAATAAATAATTCCAAAATTTTAAAATTGAAAATAATCCTCACCAGTGAGGATTATGGATTATACTAAATCCTACGCACAACGCCAAAGAAGCTTAAGTTGGATATACAAGCAGGTGCACATTAATCGGAGGATTATGGATTATACTAAATCCTATGCACAACGCCAAAGAAGCCTACGTTTGATATAGCAGGTGCACATTAATCGGACGTCGTATCTCACTTCCTTATCATCCCTGAAGCCTACAAACGTAAGACATAAATACTCACGTAGCCTTCTGCCGTAATTTAGATGCTAATCTTTTTGCTTCTCTCGTTGGAAAAATTAGGGATGGAGCATCATAAATATGTCGATAAGATTTAGGGATGGAGCATCGTAAATATGTCGATAAGATTTGTTCCAGAAGTGATTAACTGAAACTGAATATCTGATCTCCATATGAAAAAAGGAGTTTAGATCCTCTGTCTAATATTATAATATTTTATTGTATCCAATAAATCTCAGTTATTTATTTATGTGAGTCCCGCGTGAGTCTCACATAAATAAATAACTAAAATTAAAAAAAAAAAGAATAAAATAGGGTAATATTATACCGATAATTGTATTATGAAAAAAAGCAAGAAAGCACTTCTCGGAGAATATTCCTTAGTTTTCCCCGGAGTCAAACTCAATCGAGCAAAAGTACAATTCATAGCGTGAGTTAACGGAAAATAATAGATGGAGACTCCAAACTGGTAGTCCGTGTCCGTTTCCTCAGTTACTAACACAAGTTTCGCCTTATTCTAAGACAGCGAATCAAACTAGTTAAAACTTTAAAAAGTACGCTCTCATCATTTTTTCTTTTTCTTCTTCGGCTTCTTTTATCTGCTCCTTTTTTATTATATATATTAGTGTTTCTCGGCTTTTCTGTGGATCTCACCTCCACTCTCTGTCTCTCTTTCTCAGACTCTGCTGCCGAATCTAACTTTTGCCCAGATTCAGGTAGAACATTATCCACATCGTTTCACAATCTTCACCATCTGGGTATTTACAAAATCGTCAAAGACGTCAGTTTCCCCTGTTTTAATATTGCACTTTATATGTTCTATCAGGCTACATTTTTTTCCTGCTATCACCTGGCTTTTTAGTATCAAATGCTCATTGTTGAAGGCTCAATTTGCTTGAATCTGGCAGTCACTTTTGCTTTCACTTTGTCATCTTCGTCATTTGTTCTTATTCTTTTTTTTATTTGTTATATTTAGGATTTGTTTTTATTTTTTGAACTTTGATTGCATTTTGTGCATGATCACGCAGAGTCAAATCCAAATAGGAGCTGATCGATGGCTACGGGTAATAGGAATCTAGAGAAGCTGGCATTGATTGATGCCCAGCTTAGGCTTTTGGTTCCTGGAAAAGTGAGTGAAGATGATAAATTAGTGGAGTATGACGCTCTGCTTCTGGATTGTTTTCTTGATATTCTTCAAGATTTGCATGGAGAGGATCTGAAGGAAACGGTATAGATACCAATTGCTTTCTTCTTTACTCATCCAAATTGCAGTGAACATTTGTTTCTTAACAATTTGGACAAGGACTTAAATTTGACGTAAAATTAATCAAACTAAATTATTTTTGACGGGAGAGCACATTAGGTGTGATGGGTATTCTTTTGTTGATCTTCTGTTTGGTTGCTCGGAATCGGAGACACTGGATAATTTTTCTCATTGTTTAGCAGCCAAATGGAATGGTGGGGTCTTGAATTTGCATAAGATCTGAGTGTGTGTTAGATGTGTGAGTGATGGATTTGGCGATACGGTGTAGCTGAGATTCTGAACTTTATTTCGTTTTCTCAGCGATAATATGTGGATTTTGTATTTTGATTATTGTGAGATCTGGTGTTTGATTTGACGCTGATGTGTTTCGTTTTCCTC
>JANZXV010000005.1:25397690-25422265 GCA_027576455.1 Erythroxylum roigii | reverse complement strand
ATTTGTAATTCTAATTAAAGTTTAATTGAAATTAATATTTAATTTTAATTAAATTACTAAAACGTCCTAAGCTTATTATAAATAGGCTTAAGCTCTATGTAGCTAACACTTCATGCTTAACCCTCTCTGTAAGAGTTACAGAGTTCTCTCAACTCATCCTGTAGATACCGTTAGAGGCCGGACACTTGTGCGGCTACGGTAGTTGAGACGGATCGGTTTCAGAAACAGTTCGAGGGATGCATCAAGATAAAGATCAAACTTCGAAATAAGGTATGAATTAAATTTCCGCTTTATTTTGATCCGTGTTAATCATTTTATAGAATTAAATAGATCTTGATTTTCGGAAAATTAAAAGTCACGAAAAAATTTTGTGATTATTCCGCTGCGATCGGATCAGATCCGGTCTAGATTTCTCAACATACCCTTAAGAAGATATGACAGAAGTTGTCAACTAATTATGCTATGAGTACTTCAACTTGAACGACGAAAATTATGGGGATGAAAAAAAGTTGAAATTGTCTCCCCAAAATTTGGGGATACTTTCAGCTTGTCTGTTTTAAATGTTCCAATATTTTTGAAGGCAAAAAGCTCACTCACTAATTTGGTCTTAAGCGGCTTCTTGCTGCAGCCGTTTCGTTTTAGGGATGACGCTATGGAGCAGAAAGTATCAATTCAACGGCTTCTTCGGTCGATGTCTGAAGTACTTTATGCTCATTGCTGTTTTACTACAAACAATTGCATATGGTTAATTTTTTACATTGTTTAGATGAGCCCAATATAAACTAGCGTGACAATAAATTATTTAACGGACATTAAAGGAAGCAATTGATTGAATTATAAATTATGACTTCCTGTTACGATCGAGCCACTAGTTAAACATATAATTCCGTAAAGGGGTGTATGGGAAGTAGAAGATTATTAAATTATGACTTGCTGTTACATTTCTAATGACTAATAAAGAGTTGCAAGAGATGGGCCTTTGGTATTCATCCCTCTCTTTCTAGCTTTCACTAAGAATTGTAACAGGAAATCACCCAGGCCACCTAAGTAGTGCCAATCCATCGAACAGAAAGTTGCATACAACTGAAAATGATAAGATAGCAGAAACAGTATATTTATTCGAAACTGGTAATGTTTTATCGTAAGATGTCAATGTTGATTTGTCATGGCTTATGCCCAGCTCCGGGGCTTGGTGCCGACCACTGCAAAATGCGATCAACCTTGGAATGATGGTAAGTGGATAAGCCTAGCCTTGCAGTTATAGACACTGCCTGATCTGTCTTACTTATAGAAGAAGAATTTGAAGCGAACACATGGAGAGGTGTACTTTGAAAAGCATCCATCTTCTCCATCATCATCAACTTTCTCGCTTCTGAACACGGCAGAGTCAGCATAAAAATTAAGCTTATAGAGACATAAAGACTTAGTAAACGAGCCATGAAAGTTGTGCAAGAACTATACGATTGGGTGTTTATAAGAACTGGTAATGCAAGTGGAGAATTAAGTGACAAGTTTAGCTATATATAGGAAAATAATATATGGAAAAGACGGATAAATGTAAGCGTCAAGTTATATGATCGGAGTGAACCGCTTTTGGAGTTGACAAAGTGACAATCTTTTGTTAATTATCAAACAAATACGCAAGTTTGTTTGAGAATTGCGTTATGTACACGAACCGAGTTCTAGTCCTTTTCAATCTCCCTGTTCATAGACTCCATTAACTGCTGAAATACCTGGGATCAAACCTCTCTGTTCTAATATAAAGAATCTTGTGACTGTTCTTTCATGGACTTTTCTTATAATGGTTTGACATGGACCCCCAAAATCCAAGGGAACTCTGGTCATCACAGTAATTTCCTACCCAACTTCACTTCATGTTCTTCTAGTCTCGCCTACTGGGCCATCTGCAGAACCTAACCCCACTTTCTTTATTCCTGGCTGCTGTTCCAGAGGTGCTTAGAACTTGTACCGAGTTATTAGGGGTCTCGTACTTCATTTGGCTAACGTGAAAAAGAAAGCGACAAATTCAGAATCTTGAAACGACTTGTGGCGTCCCCATGTATTGCTATATAATATAATGTGAAGATGGTAGAATGTACCTATCTACTGCACAAGTTAAGTTACTTACACAAGATCATTTTAAAAGAAAATTACCATAATCAAATCTCTACAGTTGAATAATTTATACAAAATTTTTAATTGAATTATGTTAATATAATAATTTTCATTAAGAAATAAAAATATATAAAAACTTTAGAGTTCTCTACGAAAATTTGTATTATTATATTTTAATTTCAAATTAATTTTCTATTAATTATTCTATATATGGGGCCTATTAGACTCCTAATATATTAACAATAATTATAAATTTTAATTGTAATTCATTTCTAGTTTATCTATACTTTTAATAAAATAATTTATAATTAAAGATTAAAGATTAAGATTGACGTTCAGAAACATAGTATAGTCTTATAAAATTAGAAACATCAAAGTGGATTCACTTGATATATCTATTCATAGTTATAATGTACAATTTATTCTTTTTTATCTAATATTTCAATTCAATATAGAATATAGAATTAGTGTCTATCAAAATCCAATCATATTCATTCTTGTAAATTAGTAAATGACTTATAATTGATATTTGAAAATAATTTTTCAAATATCAATTTATTTTGCTTAAATTATTATTAATTTAGAACATTAGACATTCTTCATAATTATATTAAGATGACATTCTTTATTGACTTACTTAGTAATCTCTGTATAGTTCTCTCTCTATATATTTAAGCATCATTGATTGATACACTGGTGTGTCATCCCTAGTACAAAAAAATAAAACTTTAACTCCTTAATTACATGTGATAGTGAAAGTAAGGATCAATCTTATAAGAAGCACCTATCCTAAATTTAAGTTTTGTAAATAAGAAAAAGGGTTTTTAAATTATGATGAAATATTGTAAAAATATTTCAAAATAATGCAAATTAAATATAAAATATAATAAAAGGAAAATTTAGTCCAAGTTTTGCATCCATAATATGAATTGTATACCAATCATTGATACAACTAATAATTAATTTATAGCTTGAATATTAACTACTGGAGTTAGACCTTATCTTTCTTTAATCACCGTTAATTAGAGAAAATACAATGTAATTAACCTTAGGACATGTGCCTAAGATCAATCAAGTAATAATTTTAAGAACTAGAAATATAAAACAAAATAACACAAATATACATCAGTGTATTGATTTCATTCTAATGTAAAAATCCATAAAACCATAGTTTCTTTATATATTAGAATGATTAAATAATTACAATTTTAATACCTAATCTAGTAATAGGTTGTAATAAATAACGAACTAGTATATATACTAGCAATCAAGTGATATAATCATAAAGATAAAAACAAGAAAATTAATACAGTATGTAAATTGAAACATAGAAATAAATCAAATCTCATGGTTTAATACATCTTGAGGTTTCATTTCTTTGACCAAATGTAAAAGTTTAGTCATATAGGGCCATAGAGAAGAATAAACAAGAGACAAGAGAGAGAAAAGAAAGATGACTATTTATCTTCACACCTTAGAAGAATTTACAACTTAAAACAAATTGAAAAATTAGGATGTTTGATATACTTTATAAGAATTTAGCATCCTTTAATGATGAAGAAGTTGCTATTGTTTAAGTCAGTGCTAAGTTTTGAGATTCACTTGAAGTCTTGTAGTGATCTATGATGAGCTTTAATAAAATTTAAGGTTGATCAATAAAAGAGTAATAAATCATCTATAAAAGAGAAGCTTATGATTTTGAGCTTATCTCACTTGCAATGTAATCTGAACCTAGCCTCATCAACACTATTAAGATCAATGATTCTTATATGAATTTTTATGCAATAAGTGAATAAATTGTGGGACAAATGATCCTCTTGCCTCAAGCCTTTGGTTATTTTGAAAGGGATATAGGTTTACCACTTATAATTATGCAATATAGAACCACTGAGAAACATTATGTTGTTCATCAAAAAAAAAATTGGTGGAAAACCCCAAGCCTCCATGGTAGTGAATAAGAATCTCCTCCTCATTGAATTAAAAGCCTTATTAAAATGAACTTTGGGAGCACAACTTTTTATTTTTGAACCTTTGTGATGGTTCTTAAAAATAACGTGAGTTATAAGAATGTTTTCCCCTGTAGATTTTCCTTTGATAAAAGTTACCTTAATAAGGGTTGATTATATAGTTGAGAATTTACTTAAGGCTAAATGCAAATGCTTGGATAAAAATTGATGGATAATTTTACATCAAGAGATTGGTATATAATCAACCAATGCAGGAGGATTTGATTTTTAGGAAAGAGGCAAACATGAGTTTTGTTAGGTTTAGGTAAGAGAATCCCATTGGAGCAAATTTTTTGTATTGTGTTAATTAATAAGGAGGTACTTATAAGTGGTTAAGTTTTTTGAAATAAATTGTCTTTAGATCCTTAAAATCTTGATGCCTTAACAAGTCTTAAGCCAAAAAAAGGTACCTATAAGTGGCAAAGTTTTTTATGTCCAAGGTAGAGACTAGTCTCGTTAAAGATTCTACTACCTTAGAGTTGATCCCTTATAGAATGTATTTTTTAATATATTAAAGAGAAAAAGAAGTTAAAGCCTCAGTTCCTATTAAATTTTTGAAAAAAAGTAATACCAAATTCTTGAGATCATCTAATTCAGTTACTAAAATCTCTACGAGGATCGTAAAGAAACTATTGAATTTTTGTTTCTTCTTATAAGTTCAAAATAGAGCATTTCTTAAGCATTGTTGTTTTTTTAATGAAATTTCTTAATAATTGTTAAGAGCTTAAAGAGCTTATTTTTTAATAATCTCAACGTTACTATAAGTTTTTTTATTGGGATATTTTAGCTCATCTTTGGTGGGCCTCAATCGTGTCATACATTTAAAAGCTTCAATTCCAACTACTCACTTTATTTTAGCCTCTTTCCACTACTCATTAAAAGCTTAAGATGTTGACCAGATAATTATTAAACCTAAATGGAGCATTCCTTTCCATAAAATATTTTTTGTTAGGACCTCAATAGACAAATGGCCTAAACAAAGTAGATTACTAAAGTGTGCATAGCTATTAGGAAATCTTATGAGCTAGCTAAAGTTCATCAAGGACCTATTTAGTTTAATTCCTAGAAGCCATTTCCTACTCTAATTAGTGCTCCACATAAGCAAATTCCCCATTGAATATGAGATTAAATACTTCAATCCTACCTAAGAAATTTATGAGATCTTCATTATAGTGCTTCAAGTTAGAACTTGCCTTTTAACTTCTAAATATAAGACTTCACAATTGAAATCCCCATTATAAGCTATGAAGTTATAATCCATACTTATTATGTCACTAGGTCTTTTTAAAGTTCTCTTCTCCAATTCTCCAAATTGACAGCATAAATCCCTATAATATTAATTATTTTTACATTGCTTAGGAGCAAAACTTAGCAATGACTAAATTGGCCTAATTTTCTGGCTTAAAGGAAATTAATGTTTTCAGGGTTATATGAAATCAAAATCTTTCCATTGTAATGCTCTCTATATGATTGGAGATAGTACTCCATTTTCTGTGGATAAACCACAATCCATTTTTGTAAATGGAGATCCCTTAGCTTAGTCTATAAGAGATCATCAAACTTGGTTTCTTATAAGTTTTATCATTGTAATGCTTTGCATGATTGGTGACAGTGTTCCATTTTTTATAGATGAACCATAACCCATTTTTAAAATGAAGAGCTTTAAATTTGGTTGCTAAGAGACAAAAAAAAGAACTTGGTTTCTTAAACAAAAGATATTCATTAAGTATTTATTGCTTTTTGGAACTGTTAAATCCTTTAAGAACTATTAAATCCTCTTAAGTTTCATATGATGAAATTTCTGAAGTAGAATAGAGGAGATTATAAATTTTCATTTTTGAATTTTAATTAGGTTTTTTTTTAAAGTGACTTATTCAACTTAGTAGAGTGTTTAATTGTTGAAAAGTCAATTATATATCATATATATACCTCAATTGTTCCTTCCATGGGAGCTAATAGTTCTTTTACTCCTTTATAATGTTTGAAAAAATGAAATAAGTTATCTTCTTATGCATATCTTATTGAGTTTCCCCATTTTCCTCTTCTTCTGAAAGGGGAAACCAACGTTTTCTTTAGCGATACTTTTGTTGTAAGCTTTACTATCTCGACCAATTATTTGGATGTTTTAGTACATAATATCAATAACCAATTCTCTAGCCTGGTTACCTATTTTGGTCTCATCATTGATCTTTATTTAAGTTTTAACTAATTTTCAACTTATAAGTTTTACTTTTGTATCCTAAGAAGTTCATAGTGCTTTACCATTTCAACTTTTTTCGTAGTTTTGATTAATACCTTAGCCTTATCCACCTTTTTTTGGATTTATTAATAGATAATTTTCATTATAGTTTTGGTGAGTTTATCATCCTTAATACCTTCATATGTAAGGCCCCAAATTGTACTTTAGTTGGAATATTACATGTTCATGAAAGTACATGTATAATAGGTGTTAAAAATTGTGAGATGACTGAGAATTGCATATGACTTGAATTTTAATTTAATAGATCATACTTAGTGATTTGGAATTAATTGATATCATTAGAGAATTGAGATATTAAAATGTACATTTGGACTAGAAAAATTGTCAAGTAGAAAGATAAGTTGGTACATGAAAATTAAAATGACTAAGCCTATACGTTAGTGACATTTGACATAATTGATGCATTGACATTTGGCAACATTGGTTGAGTGACAAGTGGCCTAGTTAAATTGTGACATTTGGCAGTCTCATAGAAGAACATATGTGCTAGCTAGGGAGAGGACATGTGGCTTGTGTCCTTATGTAACAAGTGTCCTTAGAGCATGATGAGTCATCTTACACATGGCATGTTCTTATGCATTGGCTAGTTTCTATTGTAACTCTTCCTTCTCCTTGCTCATTCACTACTGAAACTCTTACTCTCCCTCAACTTCTAGAATTTTGCTTAATTTTAGAACATCATCACTTAACATCTTTGTACTGCATCAAGAAGTAAGTCCTTTTATTTTCTATGTTATTGTTGTGTTAGTGTTGAAATTTACACCTTGATTTAGGAGCTGTGTTTGGTTGCTTGGAAGACTAGTTGGATTGCTTCTTTGGATTTGTTCTTTGAAATTAAGAAGGGAAGGGAATGCTAAATTGATTGCATGCTATTATATGAATTATTTGATGCTTGAATTGAATAGAATATGTATTGAATTGATGATGAATTGAGGTATCAAACATGTTAGTTGTTGTTAGCTTTTGCTTTAGATTTATATGCATGAAAGATCATGGATTGTGAGCTGCCTTATGAATGATTTTTGAATTGGTTTGGGTATGAATTTGGTGAGGTATTGAAGCATGAATAAGGTGGAATTGAAGTGAAATTGATGGACTTTGGTAAAGGTGTGTCGAATGGAAGTAAAGAAGTCAAGTTTTGGAAACAAATTGATTCACTCTTCCCACGATCGTGGGATATATAAGGCTTATTCCCATGGTGCTTATTCCCACGGTCGTGAGAAGTACTTAGGAAATAGAAAATGTTGGTTTTAGACAATTGTTGGACTATATAAGGTTAAGGTACTTAATAATAGTTTAATTGCACTTAATTAAGGTATCAAATGAACTTAGTTTAATATGGAATAAGTTAGTTAAAGGTTGAATAAGATTTTGATTTTTAATTGAAGTAATAACTTAAGGAATTAAGGCCCCCCATTCCTTGTGTCCCGTGGCATAAACTAGTCTGTCATAAAAGAACTAGCCCAAGGTATCCCTTCATCCCATGGCTAGCTTTTCTTAATAAGATGTAAATGAGGGACAAACTCCTATTCTCTTATGTCCCAAATCACTGCTCTTTGTGTTTCTTAGATAATGAGTCTACTGCCCATCTGTTTTTTGAGTGTTCCTACTCAAAAACAGTGTGGATACATTGTTTAAACCATTTTCAGATCCACTTGCCAAATTTGATGAACCTTCAAGCCATTCTAAGTTGGGTTAACCATCCTTTAAACTACACAAATATTGATCTCAACCTCCTTACCATTCTCCTCTCTGTGATTATGTATAACCTCTGGTCTGAAAGAAACCATCAAACATTCAAAGATAAAATCTGGAAGTTGGAAGTATTAACACTAGAGTGGTATTCCAAGTTATGGAACTTCTCAGCTCAAATACGGAGGGTATGTAACTATTGTTATGGATTGTTTTCTCTAATGTTTTGTGTGTAGGTTGTTTCAAGGTCTTGACAATAGGAGATCTAAGATCAGATTTCTCCTACTCTTCCTTTGCTTTCGTAAAAACAATGGAGGCTTTTTCATCCAGTAAATTAGGAAAGTTCAAAATTACCTTTACGGTTGTCATCAAGAAGGGTTTGGGTGAGAATTATGCAAGTGTACGATGGAGGTTCAAGTAAGGCATCAGATGGTTTTTTCAAAAAATCTTTTTAAAAAATCTTAATTTATCAAGGTTAGGATCATGCTATTAGGATAAGATAGCTAAAAGAAGCAGGTAGGGGAAAATTATTATCTCCTTTATCATTATCGGTTTTGTAAGCAATGGAGACGCTATCCTATTAAGCAAAACAGGAAGGTACAATTAAGAAGCTTATCCTATGAAGTGTTGTCTCGAAAATTATGGTTTTGTGGAGGAAAATGCTTTACTATGTCAGTCTGTAAATGTATATGGAGATGGTTAAGGTGTATTTTTTTAAGCTTCTACAACGTCATCTTGGTTGGAAGATCTATATAGGCAGATTGTTGTATATGTTTCTTGTCCTTAAGGAAGCAATTTGTAGATTTTCTCATGTTCTTAGGTGCAATTATGTCTTGTGGTATTGGAAAGAGATTTACGTCTTGAGCAATCTCTAGATTTGTACATATCTTTTCTGTTGATTTATTAAATTACTGATTTACCCAAAAAAACTTAAGGAAGGTGTTATTAAATAACAAAGTATCTAATTTTGGAACTTATAAGTTGTTAAAGGAATGAAGTTTATTTATGAATTCTAATGTGATTTAAAGAACAAGAGCAATGTGTTAGTTATGAATGTTTGTGAATTGGGAACTTGTGTGAATGCATGTAAAGTGTAATGCATTCATTGGTACATTATTACAAATGCTTATATTTACAAGGTATGATAAGTTTGTTCAAATGAGAATGAATGTGTTCAATTTAGGCATAAGGAAATGAATTTATATTTATGCATTATTTCACTGTCATGTGATTTTGATATTGTGATAATTCCGAACCATCAATTGTCTTAGGAGTTTGATAATTGAGATTGTATTGGAAATACTTTCTAATTATATGAATATACATAATGTGTGATGACTTAATACTTTTATTGATGCATTACTGCACATGCTTGTATTTATAAGGCATGATAAGTTTGATCATATGTCAATGAATAAGTTTAATTGGAGCAAAATGAAATAGTCATATGTTATACACTACATTATTTGCTTGTGATTCTGAAATCTGAAATGGATTATTTTAAAACTGTTATGTCCTAATCGTGGATAAATAAGCATTCCTAGAAAGGTCTACAGTTGCTCCTGTAACCAGACACTAAGGTGTCTTTTGTAACTAAACACTAAGGTGTCTTCTGTGCTAGACAATCCGGTGTCTTCTGATTTTAGACACTTATGTGTCTTCTGTTTCAGAGACTTAAGTCTCTTCTGTTTCAGATACCAAACATGGGTATCTTCTGTTATGATCTCGTTACCCACTTCTGTAAAAAGGATTAGCAGTCTAACTTGTTTTGTATTCTGATATATGTTCAATTCTGATATAAGCTAAGTTCAGTTATGATACAACTAAATTATGTTCTGATATAAACAAGTTTTGTTCTGACACAATCAAGTTCTGTTCTGATACTTTAAAGTTCTATTATGATATTATAGTATTCTGTTCTGATACTTGTAAGTTTTGCTCTAAAGCTAATATATCCTGTTTTGATATGTTATTTTCTGTTTTAAGATACATATTGTTTAGATTGGACTCTAATATGAACAATTAAAAATTTCTTGAGATTTGATTTGATTCTGTACATGTAAATGTTAGACGACTGTTAGAAATAATTGTCAATTTATATCTTGTTTAATTACTTCTCCACTAAGCTATACGCTTAGTACAGTGGTTTTGCCTCTGTGTAGGTTTTGATAAGAAGATTTGAGATTGAAACAAAGACAACCACAATGGTTAAAAAGAATGTGTTCTGTTTTGAAAGTTGTTTTTGTTTAAGTCTTTGTTTGTGTTTAAGTTTGAGTTGTATTTCAATGTAATAAGACATTTTGTATATTTGTGGATAAGGTTTGTACTATCCTGGAAGTGATTTGTAATAACCTTTATACAAGTTGACTTTTGAAATAATGACATGTATTTGGATAAGTACAGTATGTTTAATATGTTCTAATTAAAAACAACTTTTAATGAAAGGTAATGTATGTTGCTTGAGTTTCTAGAAATGCATGTAAGAAATGTTTGATAAGTTTTGGATTATTTTGTTTCTATTTTATATAGCATTTACATATCCTCCCAGAGAATATATGGGTGTTACATCATAATTAAAATATTTCCATGTAATTAACACATTCTCATTAAGAGGAATCATGAATTACTTATTAGAACTTGAGAGGAGACGAAGATAGTGATAAGGAAGTGATTTATACTAAGTTTCTATTATACGGAGCTCTATCAAAGGTTGCAAATATGAACTCAAGGTTCCGTGTGGAAGGGTATTACAAGTATCTAAAGGTTATCATAGCTAGGGAAAATATTACGATAGATAATGAGGCAAAACAGATCAATTTATTTGTGGGCTAAACCCCTAAATTGCCAATGTCATAGGGCTACATCACTATATGGAATTGGAGAATGTGGTGCATATGACTATGAAGGTTGAGAGACAACTCAAAAGGAGGCCTGCTAATACTTTTAAGGATGTCTAGTGTAGGCTCTTCACCTTGGAGCAAACTTTTACATAAAAAGGAGGAAAAGGCTTCAAAACCTAAGTATGGAGGAACCATGCCAAAAGTGCCTACACCTAGTGGAGAGAGAGTCAATATTGATTTTACTTCCACCAAAACCTAGACTTCCCATAAAAGGAAATGGGGAAAGGAAAAAGGGCACCCAGAAAAACATATTTGTCTTGAAATCTAATCTCTATTAAGCATTTTAACAAAAATCAAGGTGTACTTACTGCTTATCCATTGTTCCCATTGGGATCATTCAGAACTCATGAGCCATGATCAAGGATGACAGCAAGACCACAAAAGACCAAAGGTAAAAGTAAATACGTAAGCAAACCCAGTCAGTTGGGGTAAGATCTTAAAGACCCCAAATAGGGTCATCAATAATGAAGCACAAATGCCTAAGTTCATAATTTCGTAAAGGTTCAGAAAGTAAATCACACAGGAAACTAGCAGTTCTTTGTAAGCTGTTTAATTTCTGACATTTGAACCTTTATCAGCATTGTTTAGGCAGAAATTGATATCAAAATGAGCAGGACACTTTCATAACCCTTGCACCTTCATACTTCCTATTCAGGGGATCACAATAGTAATATGATAATCACAGCAATGTCAAAAATTCTGAAAAAGGAATAAAAACAGGCTTCCTACTTAAATTTGGATGTAGCACTTGAAACTAGATACAGCTGCGGTGTTTATATCACAACATCGATAATCATATACCACTGGATGATAGATGCTAACTTCAACACAAGATGTAGAAAGACTTTTCAACTGTGAAGTGCTAATCGTGATTGAAAGCTTCCACAAACTCAGGTACCATAACACCCTACATAAATCCTTTAGAAAAGTGACTCTGAACCTTGCTCAGTTTCTGAAATCCTGAGACTATCTCAAATTTATAAGAATGAAAACAAAAGGGTAATAAGTATTAAAAAGCAAACACTGAAGTTTAAAGTGATATAAGTTGGCTCAGTACACAAACTTTTTCCTTAGAAGTCCAGATAGGCAAAAAGCACATTGATGAATGAGCTTTTCTTTTACACTTATGGTTCATAAACAACCGTGATTGCGTAACAGCTCAGAAGTATTAACCACAGCATAGATATAGGGTTATATGTTTCGCAAGGTGGATTCTTATTTAGCATTTCTTTTCTTTAATATCGACGCTGTAGTAGTACACAACTGTCAAAATACTAAGATTCCTTAATGTCGTCACACACATACTTGCAAAATATAATGAAGCTCCTTGTGGAGATAGCATAAGTCATCTCAGCTAAAGCATTGGTCAAACGCCTCTTCTCAAGCCTTGCTGAAATCAAACTATGAGAACAATGAACTGAAGAAAATGATAGTGGAACTCTTACAGTCATTGTCTAACATGAACATGGTTTAATTGCCAGAGGAAACATAGTACAGCTCTAACAACACTTCTCACCCACCCCTACCAGTATTACCACCTACAAAGCAAAGGAAAATTCAAGAAATGCAAATGACACACTGAACAACATGAAATCTACTAAATTCAGAAAGAAACCAAGCACTACAGGGATATCTAAATGTAGAAATACAAGACAGTGTGGACCAAAAGACTGTCCGAGACATGGCATTATGCTAGCTGAGTTTTGATTCTTTTACATTGTTTGGAGTTCAAACTTAAGATAAACTGGAAGTTGGTTTTATGAATATCAATGTGATTAAATAAGCTAGATAAGAGATGAATGGCCATCTTAATACTAAGAAAATTGAAAGAAATGACACAATCAAGTATCCCAAACTATAAGTGATGAAGAACAAATATAATATATGTCAGCTAAATAAACAAATCCAGAAAATTGGAAATCTGGGCAGCTGGAATATGCCAAGTTGGAATAAGTTTCAGTTTCAGAATTTCAGTTATATGTTGCTAAACATTTCAGGTGTTTGGTTGCAGGAAATATAGGTTGGAATTGGTCGAATTTTAGTATAAAAAAAAGTGTGTCTAAGAATCACTCCTAGGGTTTGGATCAAAAACTAGGATTCATGCCTAGGAATTGGAAAAAAAAAAAAAAAACTACTAACTACAATTACAATAATAGGTGTCTAAAAATCACTTGTAGATTTTAAGTTTCATACCCCGAGAGAAAACTTTCACACTTGAATATTGCTCTATTCTTCTTATTCCTTGAATGTTGAAAACACGCACACACACACACATATATAAAAAACACACACAGACATATATACATAAGTTTGGAAACCCTAATTCTATCCATTAGGGAGACAACTATAGAATCTGTTTTAATAAGGAATCTTATTTTTATGTAATATACTTAAATTCTAAACTAAGAAAGACACTTACTTTATTCCAAGAGTGTAGAAGGCTCCAAACATTTACTTGTCACATTTTCCAATATTGTAAACTTTGATCGAGTATAGCCAACCGGCAGCTAGCAGAAGTTTCAACTACCCGATTGATTAACTGATATCAATGTTAATAGTGACATATCTACATAGACATACCTTGTAAAAGCAAGCTAAAATGCAGTTCCTATGCCATCATCTGCAAAATATTTCCATTTTAACACGAGTGTAGCGCTTTATTTCTTCAGTTCATAACATTCTTTCTGGTCAAACATGTAACTTCGTTCGATAAAAATAGCCTTCCATGTTTTATCTCCAGAAGTTCAGGGAACAAACCAAAGGAACTTAACTTGGAACCATTCGCATAATTAAACTGACAAACTTCATTGGTCTTTAAAAAGTCTACAGTTTACCAGAAGCCATTCATTGTCCAATGGTGAATTAGCCTAGGTGTGCATTTTCAAGTGGACAAATTTAGGAAAGAATGTCGCACTGCCTTACTACAAGAATAGAAGCTGATAGATAAACATCATTAATCAAAGGAAATGTAACAGCATGGGAAGGTTCACTAACCTAACAAACAGAGATGGACTACAATCATTTGAAGAAATATACTGCAGTTGAGAGCTCAAATTTACCTTCTCCAGGTAACCTCATACTAGTTGCCGGCAGTGGTACTGTCAAAATCATTCAAAGTTGAATCCACTGCATGATATGTTCCAATAAATTCAACATGAACAATTAGATGATACGGATACCAAAATGGAAAGTACAAATTAAGGACTTTGAAGAATGAAAAAATAAGATAGCAACAGAAACAATTAACTTGAGAATCTTGATGACTTGAAGATTCATCTTAGTGAGAATTATTACCTGGTGCAGATCTCAATTAGAAGAACAATCGTGATAATCATAATTTGCAATAGAAAAATAAGAATCTGCAATACGGATCAATAATTTGCAACATAGTTACTGAGCGTCTTCAAAACTCAGAGAAAGAAGAACCCATATTACTAAAAACAGGTGGCCGAACAGTTGGTAACAATATAATAATGAAAGATGCATCAGTTGCAGCTAAGAATTGATCTTCCCAGGAGTAAATAGTTACGACTTCCCATCCTCAAATGAACTTTATTCCGTAGGTAAAAGATTAGCTCTCATTTTCTTTAGATCATCCTTTCTTTTTTCAATTCTTTTTTCAAAATCTGGGGTTCTGTTAATTGATTCAAACCAAATTCAACACTGGTAAGCTAATTGCTTGGCTTGACAATAATAAAAGAAAAAGACTTTTTATCAGAACATTGAACCATATGTTTCACGCTGAAAAAAAGAAAAACCATGTGAAAATGGATAATGTCAAGTTCATAACTATGAAATTCATCGTCTTGCACGGTAATTGTCAAGGCATAAGGAAATTCGATGAGATCATGAATAAATAAGTTCAATCATATCAAATATTTTAATTTGCAGAAAGCTTTAAAAAGAAATAATTAGCTCAAGACTATTTGTTTACAAAACTTCACATCTCTAATCCGCCCTTCAAAGATGTGCAGAATAAAGTGAGATTCAGAAATCACAATGAAGCATTAAGGGCTGAACCAGTCATCAACAAACAGTTTATCAACAAAATTCTTGTTGTTAACTATCAAACAACTAAGCTTTTTTCTTCGACTCCATGACCTCGAAGAGGTGAAGTATAGTTCAAGCTTCTTGCAACTTCAAAGAAATGAGCAACAGCTTCTTCAGGTGTTCCAACGAGGACACCATGTCCAAGATTAAGAATGTGTCCCCTTGACCCAGCTGACCTCACAACTCTGGAAAATGAGAAAGAAACAAATGAATCAATAGATAAATTCTGTGAGGCCCAGTGCTGAGCAAATTTACACAAAAATCCAATTTAGTAGTTTGATCCTAACATTACATATATTTCCATATATCACAAAAACCATTCAGAGATGCTGCTTGAATTACATAACCAAACACTTTTCACTTTCTCCTCGTTTCTTTATATGTATTATTTCAAGAATGAAACTTATTCAAGCATTTCAATACGACAAGGAATGATAAATCTTCAACCAAGAAACAGAATTAGATTCTATTCCTGATCACTTCCATTACTGTTCCTACTACAGAAAATCACTGTTAACCATAACTTGGGGAGAACAAAAGGAAAGACTATTCCTTGAATTATCATCCAGTTAACGTGACATTAATCAATTAAATGCAAATTTATTCACAAACCTATGGATTTCATCAGTCAATGCAGGAAGAGGAGAAAAAAGACAGGCAGGATCCACATTTCCTTGTACACTGACCCCACTACCCAAGCGCTTTCTTCCATCTACCATATCAACTGTCCAATCAAGCCCAATGACATCAACTCCAATTCCTTTCATGCGCTCAAGAAGGCCACCATTCCCATTGATATACAGAACTAGCGGGGTAGTGGGGCATTTAATCTTTACAATATTGACTATCTGCAATGACAAAGATGAATTAACAGATAAAAATAAATAAAGATAAAGATGACGAATTTTATGAGCTGTAAGGATAAAAACACAGCAATATAACAAAGATGGCATTTCAGTCACATTAGAAAAGAAAAGCAAGCTAAGTAGCCGGCATATTTTTACATCATCCAGGAACTGTTCCACAACAAAGAAGGTGAAAATGGAACCTTAGTATCCAATTCAAAGATTGAAATTCCCACTCTTTTGTAGTGTGCTTAACTAAAAGAAGTCAAAATATATACCACTTACCTCTTCAATATAAGGCTTTGACCAGATGTCCCACATGTGAGGTGTTAGTTGTCCCCCCCATGAATCAAATATTTGTATGCAGTGAGCCCCAGATTCAACTTGAAAAATAAGGTAATCAGCTATTGCCTTTGTCAAATGAGAAAGAAGGGCTCTCAATACATGTGGGGTTGTATGACACATGCCCTTTATTGTTGTATATGTGCGAGATGTGCCCCCTTCCACTATATACGTAGCAATTGTCCAAGGTGCTCCAACAAAACCAAGAACTGCAGCACGCCCCTCTACCTTCATAAGGCATCAAAAGAGTGTTAAAGAAAGTCACCAAGGTCAAGTTAGTAACACAAGGTAAAGGTAGCACTGCATATTTGACCTAACTCCTAACTTAATATTACCTCTTGTCGCAATATTTTAAGCGAGTCCCCCACAAAATGAAGTTTTTCCAATTCAATAGGATGCAAAGCTTTCAAGTCTTCTTCATTGCGAATTGGTGACTGAATAACAGGCCCCCTCACTTCTTCAATGTCAAATGGGACTCCGAATGCTGGTAAAGGTGTAAGTATGTCCGAGAATATAATAACACCATCAGGATGAAAGGCTTCCCATGGCTGCAAGGAAATTTCTACAATGAGATCAGTTGTCTCCGACCTCTCCCTGAAGGATGGATACTTCTCTGCAAGTTTTCGGTAAACAGCCATGTACCTTCCTGCCTGACGCATCATCCATGCCGGAGGCCTAATTACCGGCTCTCCTCTAGCAGCCTTAACCAAGAGTGGATCTAAATAAAGTTCCATATTATAAAATAATGAGTTCAAAAATGCAATTTCAGCACATTAGTAAATAAAAATTGGCATTTTGAGGAAAACAATGCCTGATTATGAGACGTTTCTGGCATTATTGGATCTTGCTGACAAGGACCAACAATGATCTTATAGCATTAGACAACTAAGACATCACGTAGCCTACATCAAACCTAAAGCACTATATTTATCCCCATTCATTTCTCAAACACTAAACATATGGTTTCACCTTCACCACAAAGGAAATCAAGCAGTTCAACACTTCTTCAAGAGTTACTCAACTCCAGGCATTCATTCACTTATCTCCAAAGTTGTCGTTTAAGGTAGAAAGCCGGTTCAAGAAGGAAAAAAGAAAAAAGGGCATATCATTCTCCCAATACTAACGCACATCCCTCTTTCATTATATTCACTGAAAACGTTCCCCACAACCAAGGTTCAGGCTTTTCCATTATTCCACATAATATCCAAAAAAGAAGAATAGAAGTCATACCGGAAGAAGAAGAGCAGCAAGAGACATGACATCTCCGATGAGCAGAGAGTTTTCCTCTATACGAGTCGTTCAAGAGAAACCCCATTTGTTGTACAGAGAAAAGGGAAATGCTCTTCCATGACAAACAGCTGCACGTACTGCAACCACTCCCAACTATCACACACATTGATAGACAGTAGGAAAGAGACGTTAAGATTAAAAGCTGATAAAATTACCTGGTGAGAGCAGAAAAGCTCATCCTATGCTTTTCGTCCTCAGCAAATTAGTTTAAAGAGAGGGCTCACTTTCATGTGCTTCAGGAATATCTTATCCGTGTCTCCCCTCTGCGCTCCTGTTGTCTCATATATGTGTTTGTGCGTGTTAAAAGGCTTGTTATTTAAGAACTGGATTTAGGCCTTGTTTAGTACATTGATTATCAGCCATGATAGAAAGATTTTAAATAATTATGTTTGATAATTAATTGATTACACTGACAAATCAAACCCAATTTGCTGATTTATATTTCTTTAAATTAGAAATTAAATCGATACCATTTTTATAGATTCAATTTCATATTAAACTTATTGGTGCTGCATTTGAGGAAAAATTTTTGGTCTGATCTGACCAAACTCATTCTCAAGTTTATTTTTAGTGGCATTTTAGATCATTCTCAAATTTATTTTTAGTAGCATTTTAGTAATCTTTCGAGTTCTTCAGTCGACTCTTGTCAATTTAAGAAGATCTTGAGAAGTTTTTAATCGAACTCATTCGTCATCCAGAAGTTGTATTGAGAAAGTTTTTGGTATTCTTAAGACTTCATGGAAGATATTGGAAAAAATGATAGTGTTGACTTATTTTACTCTTTCTAAATTCTTATAAGAATATTCAAAGAAACACTAAGATATAATAACCAGCTAATACTTATGTCCTTATAAATCATTTTTTTAAAGTCATACCTTCTTAAATCTTTTTACAAATAAACAACTAATATATCAAACGTCATTAAATAAACTAAACTACTGATATAATCCGCTGATCAAATCAGTTATATTAATTCGATATTAACTAACCGCTGATAAAATTAGCTGATAGATTAGATATGCGCATGAGGTGTCCATTCCTAACAAACCACCAAAATTTTACACAAAGGGTTTTGATTATCTTTGCATATTAGGTGGTTACATTAACAAAATTACATGTTATTCAATTATATAAATTGCACTTACCACCTCTTTACGACATTGTAAATGTTAAGCATCAAGTAGTTTATTTTGATTTGCAAAATAAGAAAAACAAATGATTTCCATTTCCATTCTCTTTATTATATTTTACTATTATTTATTAGTTACTTCATTAATTATTCTTTCTTATGCTTATTTCTCTCCATTTAAAAAGAAATTAAAGGTACATTCATGATAAAACTGGAGAGTTTATTCTTACATGCAATGCAAGATCCTCGGAACTATTAATCATAAGCATGTGTGACAAATTATTACACAGGACATTTGAAATATTTTAATTCTAAATGTCTTTTGCCACTTGTCTTGTTTACGACAAATGTCCTACCTTCTTCATACTCTTTAGTTCTCCGTCCGTTTCAACCAAAAAGCCTCAAGAGTTCTCCGCATCTGCTTCCACGAAATATTTTGAATGTACGGAAATTTTGCAAGTTCACAATATGGTTGAGGTTCCCCGTCCACAATAGTGCTTCGTCTTACTTTGTCTTCGGTCCGGCTTATGCGTTACTCTTGTAGATGCCAGCCTAAACCTTATCTTTGAGTAATTGGCCTCTAAAGGTCGTTAGGCCTTGCTATACTAGAGCATTATCAGGTATGATATTTCTAACAGAGTTAAATTCATTAACATACTAGAGAGGCTCTATTGTGTCCATTAATCGCGTCAAAAGTTGGTATATTTCTCATCACCTATCTTGAATGAAAACTGGCTTCTCACCTTTTTCCCTTAATCTGAACACAGATTCACTAAAGTTCATGAAGTGTTATCAGGAAGTTGTGTACAACAAAAACTATTAGTGTTAGTTAACTCATATTTATGTAGCCACTTTATTAACTTTTTGTGAGTCAGTTAATATTACAATAACCACAAGTGCACGACATGGCTATAGCTAGTATCAGCAAGTACAGTTTGATCTCACGAAGATAGTGATTATTAGTAATTACTTTTTTCCTATCATCTAACCTACGAATCAATTTTAAATTTTAATAAAGAAAATAAAAACTAAAGAAAGTAAAATATAGGCAATGACATTGAACAAAGAATTAAGAATTCACTTAGAAAATTACCGATATCAATAATTAGTATTTAGGTTTCGAATCACCATAAACCCTTAACTGATTAAGCTTTTATTACTTAATTATTTTATTGATTTATTGGACCGTGGTGATTCATATAGTATGTTAATAGTTGACTTTAGTTACACGTTATCGAACACAAAATCAAACATACAATGAAAAAAAAACAAATTGAAAACAATGGGCTTATGATTCTAGAGCTCCTTAATTGTCTTTTGTTGAATATTCTTATAATGTAGAGGTTTGATCTTGCATTCCAATGGATCTTTCGATAAATTCCTCTTGCTTTCTGCTTCTCTGGATCAAAATCACCTCCTTCCGTCTACTCTCCTTGTTTAAGGCCTAACACGTCCTTTTATATTGAAATTTAGGTCTTGGTCATGTATCAGTCCGTGCATAACCAAAATATCTGAAAATCTTGAATTTGCACAGCTTGGGAGAAGTGCACGAGCAGATGCACAGTCGTGCATTCCTTCTGTGCATCGAATCTTTGTTTTTATGTCATGTTTTCATTTGAATTCTTCTCCTTTAGTTTGTAAAGGCAATTATACTCTACATACACACCTAAAGTGAATTAAGCACTAAATATACAATAAAAGTATATAATATAAAGCAAAATACATCAAATATGGGTTAAAAAATATGATCAATTATGCATCTATCAAATATTCCTACACGTAAGCTTTTGCTTGTCCTCAAACAAACCATAATCAAAATTATAAATCTTACATCAATCCCTCATCAATTTCGAATATCTGTCCATTCATAATATGCATGATCATATCCTATCAAATCAAATTAACATACAACTGGAATAAAATTATCTTAAAATTAACTTTCTAAGTCAATATTAATAATAATCACATTGAAATAAAAAACATTAATCTTTTTTATATGTTCTTAATTGATTATACATTTATTCCATAACACTTAGTGTTTAATGATATGAAATACTTAAGACATTCACTTTAGTTCATATTTGGATTTAGGTATAATTCGTAAGTGAAAGACCTAAAGTGAGTCAAAAGCACTATATTTGAGTTGTCTTCTTAACATTCACACTTACTTGTCTTCATGGAACAAGAAGGAGAAGGATTAAAGCTAAAGGAGACAAGAAATCACCAAAAGGAATGAAAAGTGACATTGTTATGGTCGTAATATACATCTCACGGCCATGACAAATAAGTCATGGCTGTGAGAGGCGTGTCACGCCCATGACATATGCCACCTATCCTATTTTAACCCTACTTTTTGGTATAAAATGATATAATGTGACGGAAGACATATGAAAGGTTGGAGAAAACGATTTAGGGGTTTCGGAAGGCAACAAAGGGGCAGAACTCTCTTCATTTGGAGAACCATGGAGGGCTAGGCTTTCCTAACCCAGTTCGGAGGTGATATCGACACCGAACAAGCATTTCTTTCATTGTTTTTTTTATGCTTTCTCTCTTTAGGAATTGATTATGTTATCTTATGCTTATGAATTTGGGTTTTCATGTATGAATAATCTGTATTCTCATTATCATTAGATTGTTTATGTATGAACCCATTGTTAGAATCTTAAACACAATTCGTGATTGTTGTGTTTGGATATTGCTAGAGTCTTGAATATAATCCGTAATTGTTATGTTGAGATTCATTTGTAGCAACTAATGGTTTCAGATCATTAGGGATATAATCCGTAATTGTTGTGTTTCCGATTAGTGTCGAATCATTAGGGATAACATAATTTAGGTTAAATAACCCGAGCTTGTGTGATTGTTACCTTGATTGATCCGTTTTCTTAATTCATAATGCGTGTGTCCAATTAAATCTAGAGATCGTATCTTAGGTTGTTCGATAGCTAGGTTTAATTAAAGATCGTCTCTTAATTAAATACAACCTAAGGGAAAACAGGAGTTAACAAAGCTTGTTGTTAACATACGATTGATAGTTGCTAGGAGAGGTATAAGGATAATAATCCAATAAAGTGTGTTTAATTGAGTGTAGACTGAGATTGAACCGCTGACCGAGTCCCTAACACATTCATCATTTTTTAATGTTTTCTTTAAATTGTTTTCGTTAGTTTATTTTCATTTTATTTTCTTATTTGAAAATCAACCAAAACCCCATATAAACCTAAACACCAATTCTTTTCATTTTAAAAGCTTTACACGCACTCTTTATAGTTGTAGGTCTAGTTATTTTGAGTAGTGTTATGATACGCAATGTCTACCATAGTAGAACTCTTACCATAGGCTTGCAATAAAACCACATCTCCACCACTTATGTATAAACTAGAAACAAAAATCAAAAGGTCTTTATAAGATTGTAATGAGGCTTAGGTATGGTATGGTTGAGATAATACAAGGGGTTAAATTGAAGGAAAATTACAAGACTTGTTTCCAAAACACATAGGTCCTTTTAGTATAATTCTATTGGTACTATATAATTATTCAAAAACAAATTTTTTTACTTGTATAATAACTCTTTTTTTCACAATAATTGAGTATTCAGTACCACAATTAAAGAAATAATAGACCTGTCAAGAAATTCAAGTCTCAACAGGTAAATAATATAAATAACCTTCAAGGTTCAAAACTATAAAAATGGCTTATAAAAATAGGTTAAAGGTCAACAATTTAGGTTAATAATAATGAAAAAGGCTAAGGCTCGACTTAGTTATTCCTAAAGGTAAATTTAAGAGTATGATAATTTTCAAAGAAATAGATTAAAACAAGTTGTTAAATCTAAATGCCTTTATTATGCTAATGCTTCTAATTCAACAAATATGGTCTCAATATGCATAATAAAAGCAAGTTCTAGAATCATTCTACTGCATAATGATAACACACATAAAAGAAAGAAAAAGAGCTCACAAATTTTGAAACCCTAAGGCTCAAAAGTTCACGAAAAAGAAAGGTATATGTGTGTAAATAATATGCAATATTATTCAATTTGATCATCTCAATGAATAGTAAAAGTATAACTTACAAAAGCAATTTTATTCTAATTCTCATCCTTTTGCATACTAATTCAATCAATATTCAATAATGAAATATAGGACTGATGGACAGATTTCAATCAATTTAGAATATTAGTTAATAAAATTTAATAATCAATATTATAATAAGCTTAAAGAATTAAGGTTCATTTAAACCCTTCCCCACAATTAAAGTTGTATATTGTTCTCAATGTACACAATATAAGCATTTAAAAATAAGTGAGAGGGTTAAGTTGGAAATTTCTTGAATAAGACGATTTTCTGATTTCTGATCCATTCGATAGTAACTACATTCTTGCAAAACATAAACAAAAAAGGGATAGAAACCAGTATTGATCTATAGATATAAATTGTTTAACTAAAGAACTAAATATGAATTAGATAAGTTTAATTGATCAAATATTAAATATGATTTAGGGTTATAATTTATATCTATTCCCAACATATTTAGGAACGTAATAGGTCACATACAAAGAACAAGTTATAGAGAGAAAATGCATTTTAACCAAGTTGGACTTGATTGTAAAATTAGAGAAACTTTATAATTAAATATAATATATTTAGGTTCTATTTGTTTCTGTGTTTTTTTTTCTTATTTTCTATTGTAGTTTTCATGAAACAAGTCACTAAAATGTATTTGGTAGAGTATTTTTGTGATTTCTTGTTTTTAAAAATAAAAAATCTGCAACGACTTTACGAAAACGTATGAACAAATTTTTGTATTTTGTATTTTTGTATTGTTTAAAACAGGTTTCTTAAAAAAAAAACAAAATGTCCCAGTTTTTCATTGTATTTTGTTTTCCTATTCAGCCTCGCTATGTCTTCACCGCTTTGTGTTTACTCCATCCTCTTTGAGAAAAGGTCAACAATGGAGGCAATGTAGATTTGGTGTTTGGCAAAGTTTTTTCCATCGTCTCTTAGAAGTTAAAGGTTTAAGTAGTCACGTTATTGAGTTTTTTTTGGGTTGCAAACTACTATGACTTCTTCAAGATGGGATCTTTTCCGGTAAACCCACCTGGGTATGATCTACTACTATTACTTCGTTTCTGGGTTTTGTCATCATTCATTAATCACATCGTATTCTCAGAAAGCGAGTGTTGGAAGAGGAAGAGGGTTTTGAAAGAATGGGGACTGAAAAAGAGAAGGAAGGCTTTGAAAGAGTGAAATTGTATTGCTCCATCACAATGAAGCACGGACATGGCATTTAGTTTTCGTGTCCATGTGTCCGACATGTGTCCGACACGGACACGTGGTGGACACGTGTCCTAATAAAAAATTATTTTTTTCAGTTTAGATACAACGCGGATACGACTGGAGACAACTCGATACAGCTGGAGATGGTTCATCTGAATATGGCTCATAATTTTTTTATCAATTATTCAAAAAAATATTTAGTTGCCGTAAATAAGGAAGAACTTCTCAGATTCCTTCTTCTTCTGTCCTTTGGATTTTTGCCGTCACCACGAAGCATCTGAATATCGCCTATCGCTCCCCATTATTTTCTAGCTGACGTCGACCTCGACCTGTCACCACGAAGCATCGCCAGTCGCCACCCGATATTTCCATTCATCTGTGCTTTTGTGTTTTAGGTTTTTACACGGCCTGTAGTTTCCCAAGATCAATTGAAGCTTTGAATGATAATAGCGTCCTTTTGTGATTGATTTGGAATGATATCGCAGTTGGGAAAAACCTCCGACGATGATCATCTGGCCTGGATTCGAATAACTTTGACTGCCTCTTCCATATTATTCTTGGGCTTAAACGTGGGTCTTTGCTCCAACTCTGTTGCTTCGTCCTACTGAGACTCGGATTAATCTGGAAGAGCAAAATACTGATCAGGGTAATTATTACCTTTACCATT
>JANZXV010000005.1:25351518-25369329 GCA_027576455.1 Erythroxylum roigii | reverse complement strand
CATATGTATATATCAATATACAGTAGTATCTCCAAATACAGTACAACACAAAAGGGCTCCGAAAGTCCGGCGTTACAGAGCCTATTCTTGACATTGGATTAGAGAAGAAAAGAAACCTTGGGGTAGTACTTTATACTAAATGATTATGTGCCAATCAACCACTAGAATCTTCATTCTAAGAAGATCCTTAGTGAACTTATTTGGCAGTTTGTAAGCTGGTTGATAATTCCAATAAAAATATTAGGCCTAAATGGATTTGGAGAATATTGAGTTATAGATGGCTGACACTATCAAGAAACAACCAAGTGTTTCCAATGATGAAATAGTACCTTTGTTTTGTAGCGTGTGCATCTTATTTTTCGAGCTCCCAGTAAGCCAGTGTCTTTATACTTTCTTCCATATGTCTTTTTTTCACCTAAAGTCTTATCTCTAGATTTCACAAAAAGCTCTCTGGAGAGAGTTAGGAAATCCTCCATTGAGAGAGAAGGTTACCACCCCTTGAGGTAGAAGCCTCAGTCACCTTACAACTGTCAGAGAGGCAAAAGGAGAAGGGACCAGGTACGGTAAGGTTGGTTTCCAAAAATTAAATCAAATAAGGCAGTATGGTAATTCAAGAAGAGAGAAGTCAAAGCAAATTTTCTTATTCTAGCTTTCATCCTGCGTAAGTTACTACTCATCTTATTCATCTTCATTCAATTCTTTTGATCCCCTTAGTATATCTTACTACTTTCTTTATGCTTTGTTATTTCCACCTCTTATATCACTTTTCTTCTTACTTTTGTAACCTTACAAGTCTAGAGATTGAGATTGCCATAAGATGCTTAAATCTAAGCAAGGCACATAAACATGATAGATTCAACCATCATTTCTTCAACAAATCTTGGCATTTAACAAAGTATATGATAGCTGGTGCTATTCTAGAATTCTTCAATAAAGGCCAAATGTTATAAGAAATTAATGGTACCTTTGTAATTTTAATTCCTAAGAATGGAGAACAGAGAATTTGTTTTTGACTTTAAACCTATTTCTTATTGTAACACTATGTATTAGATCATTGTTAATATCATGGCTCAAAGGATAAAAGATGTCTTACACAAATTGTCATTTCACAAGGTGCCTATTTGCCTGGCAGAATTATGGGCAATAACATCATATTGATGCAAAACTTGTCAATACTTAAACCAAGAGAAAGGGAAGCAGGAATTATATCATTAAGGTTAACTTGAAGAAGGCCTATGATAATGTAGATTGAGGCTTTATCCTGAACATTTCACTTGCTTTGGAATTTCCTGCCAACTTTATCTAGTGGATATCACAATGCATTAACTCAACTTCCTTTAAGATATTAGTGAATGGTGATATGTACTTAATTGATTATACATTGATTGCATAAAACTTAGTGATTATTGCTATAAAATGCTTAAAGACATTCAATTTAGTTCCTATTTGGTTTTGAAGTACAATTCGAAAGCAAAAAAGCTAAAGTGGGTTGAAAGAACAATATTTGAGCCATTTTCTTAAGATTTACCACTAGCACGTCGTAACGCTAGTGAAAATAAACTAGACTACTACTATAGCAATGGTGAGTCTAGGTCGATCCTAGAGAGAGTGTGTGTAAAGTTTATGAAATGAAATTAATCAAGAAAATAAAATATAACTAACCTAATGAAAACAAATTAAAGAAAACATACGAAAAATGATGAAAGTGGAGAACTCGTTGGGAATCCGATTCTTTGGTTCAATCTCGGCCTACACCCTAATTAAACATTTTCAATAATTTGTTGTTCTCAAACCTCTCCTAGAAACTATTAATTGTGGGTTAATAATTAACCCGAGTTTTCCTTTAGGTAGTGTTTAATCAAGATACGATCGTTAATTATACCTAACTACTGAATAACCTAGGATATGATCTGTAGATTCAATTGGGTAGTAGCATTACAAATTAGAAAAATCGATCAATCAAGATAATAACCACATATGATGTGTCATTTAACCTAGGTTATGTTGTCCCTAATGATTACGAACTATTAGTCGCTATAAATGAATTTCAAATATAACAATTACGGATTATATTGAAATTCTAGCAATGGGTTTGTAATAAAACGATCCAATGAATGCATTCGAATCATCTTTTCATAATACTCAATGGGTTCATACACACATAAATAATCGAACGATAACAAGAATACAATTATCCATACACAAAACTTAAATTAATTAACATAGGATAACACTAGGGATGTCAATGGGTCAGACTGGGCTCAAGCCGCTCCTGGCCCAACCCCTGGTTAGATGGTTTAAGGTCAATCTATGGCCCGACGGGCCAGAGCTGGTCCCTAGATAACATAATTAATTTATAAAGAGAGAAAAAAACAACAAAAATAAAGAAAAAATGCTTAATCGGGTCATCGGCATCGATATCTCTGTTGAATCGACGTCGGAAAGATAACCCTTCATGGTTCTTCTCATTGTGGAGAGCTTGCCTCCATCTTTGTACTCTCTCGAAGCTCCCGAAGTTCCCAAACTCCTTCAGTCGAAAACATCTCTTTATTCTCTACTTTTCTTTAACTCAAAGTTACAATCGAAACCCCTTTTGTTTTATTCTATCCTCCGCTACCGTTTTTCTTTTCTCTTCTATTAAAAACCCATTACTTAAGACCCTCTTCTCCCATGTCCACTACGTCTGTGTTTTTTTCATTGCCAAACGACTGGGTTTTGGCGTGGACTGCTGCTCTTTGTTGCTATATTGCATTGTGATCCATGTGGTATTGTGCGTTTTAGTTGTGGACCACTGTGTTTTGTTGCTTTCCTCACTTAGCTTGTTCGTCATTTTATTCATGCTTCTACTCCTCTTGCACGTCGTTTTGTTTGCTTCTTATTGTGTGTCCATCATCCAGCTAGCTTTTACTTATACACTGCTAAATTGGTGTTCTTCTTTGTCCATTAATTTTCATGCATCCTTTTCTTCGTGTTTTCATTTTTCTTGTCTTTTAATTTTCTTTTTCTTGCTCCATGAAGACAAGTGAAAATTAATCTTCAAAAAATGACCCAAATATCGTGCTTTCAAATCACTTTAACTTCTTTAATACCGAATTGTGCTTAAAATCACATATGAGTTCAAGTGAGTATCTTAAGCAATTTTATAGCAATAATCACTAAGTGTTATGGAATAAATTCATAATCAATTAAGCACCTATCATTTACACTCACTTATCCTTATGGAATAAGAAGAAGAAGGACTAAAGCAAGAGAAGACAAGAAAATGCCAAAGGGAATAAAGAATGACAAAGTTCGTGACAACTTTGTCATGGGCGTGAGACACTTCTCATCCCCATGACAAATATTTCATGGGTGTGACACACCAAGTCACGCCCATGACATTTTGCTAGCCCACCCAAAACCCTACTTTTTAATATAAATATACATAATGTGACGATAGATCGGTATGAAAATTTTGAGGAATCATTTTTAGAGTCGTGAGGTCTCAATTTTGAAGAAGAGAAGAGTCAAAGCTCCATTCATCTGGAGACCCATGAAGGACTAAGCTTCCCAATGTCGGTTCAGAGGTGATATCGACATCAAAGAACCCGGTTAAGCATTCTCTCCATTGCGTTTTTTGGTCTTTCTCTCTTAGGAATTGATTATGTTATCTTGTGTTTATTGAATTGGGTATTGTGTAAGAATGATTGAATGCTCCATCTGATTGTTTTTATGTATGAACACATTGCTAGAATCGAATACAATACGTAATCGTTGTGTTTATGATTCATTTGTGGCAACTAATGGTTTTTAATCATTAAGGATAACATAGCTTATGATAAATGACCCAAGCTTGTGTAGTTGGTGCCTTGATTAATCTATATTCATAACTTGTAATATGGTTGTCCAATTAAATATAGAGAGCTTAATATAGGTTGTTCGATAGCTAGGTTTAATTAACGAGCTCTTCTTAATTAAACAGGACCTAAGAAAAAACTGAGATTTATAGAGCTTATTGTTAACCTATGATTAATAGTTGCTAGGAGAGGTATGAGAATAACAACTCATTGAAGTATGTTTAATTGTGTGTGTGCCGAGATTGAACCGATTGGTCCCTAACGCATTCATCACTTTTCATCATTTTATATTTTTTCTTTAATTTGCTTCATTAGTTTAATTTTACTTTATTTTGTTAGTCAAACAAAACCCCCCATAACTTAAACACCAATTTTTTAATTTCAAAGCTTTACGCACTCTCTATGGGATCGACCCAGACTCATCACTGATAAAGTTTTAGGTCTAGTTATTTTGAGTAATGCTAAGATGCACTACCAATTTTGGCACCTGTACAATCTAGTATTTCTTTCTTTCCATAAAAAGTAATTGGTTGTTGAGAAAGTTGCTTGTAGGAGTGGTAATGCGTCGTAACACTACTCAAAATAACTAAGCCTAAAACTATAACATTGATGAATCTAAGTTGATCCCATAAAGAGTATGAGTAAAGCTTTTGAAATGAAAGTAATTGGTGTTTAGGTTAAGGGGTGTATTTGTTTGAATAACAAAATAAAGTAAAATTAAACTAATGAAGAAAATTAAAGAAAACAATCTAAAATTATGAAAAGTAATGAATGTGTTAGGGACCCCGTCATCACTTCAATCTCGGCCCGTGCACAATTAAACATACTTCACTGAGTTGTTATTCTCATACCTCTTCTAATAGCTTTTAATCATAAGTTAACAATAAGCTTTGTTAACTCTAATTTTCCCTTAGGTCTTGTTTAATTAAGAAGAGCTCGTTAATTAAACCTAGCTATCGAACAACCTAGAACAAGCTCTTTAGGTTTAATTGGATAACTGCATTACGAGTTATGAAAATAGATTGATCAAGGTAACAATCACACAAGATCGGGTCATTTAACCTAGGCTATGTTACCCCTAATGATTAAAAACTATATGTTGCCACAAATAAATCAGAAACATAACAATTATGTATTGTATTTGATTCTAGCAATGGGTCATACATAAAAATAATCAAATAGAGCATTCAATAATTCTTACACAATACCCAATTCAATAAACACAAGATAATATAATCAATTCCTAAGATAGAAAGAATAATAAACACAATGGAGAGAATGCTTAACCAGGTTGTTCGGTGTCGATATCACCTCCGAACCGGTATCGGGAAGTTCAACCCTCCATAGGCTCTTCTCTTCTTCAAAACCGAGACCTCACAACTCCAAAAACGATTCCTCAAAATTTTCATACCCATCTGCAGTCACATTATGTCTATTTATATTAAAAAGTATTCGGGTGAGGTGGCAAAATGTCATAGGCTTGACTTGGTGTGTCACGCCCATGACATCACACCTATGACTTATTTGTCATTCTTTATTCCTTTTGACATTTTTTTGTTTCCTCTTACTCTAGTCCTTCTTCTTCTTATTTCATAAAGACAAGTGAATGTGAATCTTAAGAAGACAACTTAAATATTGTGCTTTCAACTCATTTT
Source organism: Erythroxylum roigii (assembly GCA_027576455.1). NCBI lineage: Eukaryota > Viridiplantae > Streptophyta > Magnoliopsida > Malpighiales > Erythroxylaceae > Erythroxylum > Erythroxylum roigii. Next base: position 25,363,838 of record JANZXV010000005.1, on the reverse strand, counting down.
ATCTTTTTCACTTCCTAGTTGTACCTAAAATCAAATATGAACTAAAGCGAATGTCTTTAAGTATTTCATAGCAATAATCACTAAGTGTTATGGAATAAATATATAATCAATTAAGCACATATCAAGAAGGATGGCATTAGGTTGCCTAGGTCGAGTTAGGGAAATATATCTCCTCAAGGTTTGCTCCCATTCATAATTATGAATTCCCAAATATAGAATATGTTGAATTCTTCCCCATACGACTTTTGAATAATTACAAGCAAAGAAGATATGATTTTTATCTTCGTCCACCTCCTTGCATAAAACACAAATTGAATCGTGATGTCCAAACCATCTATTTTTTGTCCTTAGCCTGTTTCTGATCGCTAACTATGAGATTATGGAAATTTTTGGAATAAGTGAATTTTAAGGCACCTAAAAAATAATGCTATTAAAATTTGCATGGACGCAAGAGTTAGTTAACTTTCCTTGCTTACTCTCGGTCCAAATAAATTGGTCTTCACAAGAGCTATCTCTAAGGTCTAGCAGAAACTCCCTCAAAGCCGAAAAGCCCCTAAAATTACCTTGCTAGTCCCCATTATGGATGAGAGTTGAAACTTTAGCAAACATAGGTAGATGATTTCTTAGATGCTCTAACTTTGGTCGATGAATAAGGGGGCTAACTTCAGACCAATTATCGAACCATAGCCAAGTAGTTTCTCCATTCCCCACCTTACATCTGGTGTATGGATATAAGAAGCTTCTCAAGTTTAATAGTTGATTAAAAATCCACGAGAATTAAGATGATTTTGAGAGTTGCCAAAAACACAAAGTTGCAAAGATGCACCTCGTGTACTCATTTTACCCAATTAGTCGTTTTGTCAAGGAACAATCTCTGGAGTCTCTTGCTTCAATAACACTTTAATAGATATAATCCTCAGCCCTCCTTGCTTCTTCAGTTTTCAATTTGTTCCTTAAAAGTTCTTTATATTTACAATTGTTATTCAACAACTACCAATATTTTGTATTGGCCAATTAGTATCCATTTTTGAAATGAAATCATTGTAATAAATACCTTTTTTTGATCAATATGAAACGGTATTCATAGCAATGACCAAAAAAACCAAAGAAACCCATAACTTTGATTTTTTTGGCACCTCCACAGACGGGGTAGTGCTAAATTTTATAAAGCACTATTATGCTCATTTACTTTCTTTATAAGGCAACAACTACAACCAATCTTAAGTAACAAGAAAATAAACAAAGTACTTACGATGGTAAAGTGATACATATCAAACAAAGACAAGTGAAATTGATTTTTAATGAGAAGATGCAAGCAGCAAATCTAAGGCAAACAAAACATAAATTATAGAGTGAAATAATTTGATCATCCATTCTTGTTGAGTGTATACTCCATAAGATTAGGCAATCAATTACATAAATAGACTCTAGGGTAGACAACTCCAAACAATGTATGATCCAAAAAATTATTTAAAGGCATTAGAAACGATGTCCATATATTTTTTACTCTTTCCTTCCGATAATTTTTAATTTTTGGAGTTAAAGATTATGATTTGGTGAAACCACCTTAAAGTTGTTTCGTGTCTCTTTAGATTTGAATTTTGAATAAGAAATTCGTTATGAATGGAGTTCTACATAATGGACCCTAATTTGGTTGTGTAAACAATGCCACATTGTTATCTCCTGCATTGCTACGCATCCTCCAAATCATTTTTCTCATGACTTAGTGTGCCACATACTCTCTTCCATTAATGGAAGAAAGAAGTCCCATTTCCAGACCCAAGACATGTTCAAGATACCAACTCGAGCCCTGTCAATGATCACATTGTGAACTTTTGATCCCTCTTTAGATGTACAACCATTAAAACACCATCAAATGATTTTCATCTCCCCACGGCTATTAAATAAGGTACACCAAAAAGCCTTTATATCTTTTGTCTCTTAAACATCTACGACCATCACAAAAGAGAACGCAAGAATACTTTGGAAGAAGAAATGGATGCACTAAAAAGAAGGAAATAATGTAAAGGAAATTGTGGATAAATCAACAAGAACGAATCAAGTTCGCTGTAACTGGATTTTTATTCTTTGAAAATACAATAATAATGGCTGAAACTGGAATTTTATTTTCTAAAAATACTAGACTAATGGTTCATATAAAGTAAGATTAGTTGTTAATGGTCATATTCAGACATCAGACATTGATTATCAAGAGATATTTGTACAAATGGCAAAAATTACATCATAAGATTTTTATTTTTAACTGATAACTCCGACAGTATGATGGGATGAACGTTTTCTGCATGGAAACCCTGAAGAAGAAATCTACATGAGCATTTCACTAGATTTTGAAGAAAAGCAAATTATTAATAAAGCATTGTACACTCAGAAAAGCTTTATATGGATTTAAACAATCACCTGGAGTTTAGTTAGAGATATTCACAAAAGTAATAAAAGGAGCGGGATAACAGAGCCAAAGGAATCATACTCTTTTCGTTAAGCACGTGGCTACACAAGGATTAATAGTTTTCCTAGTATGTGTACGATACTCTTGTCACAGGAAATGATCAGAAGATAAACAACTTGAAACATTGTCATGCCAAGGAATATGAGATAAACGAATATGACATTTTGAAGCATTTTTTATGATAGAATTCCCCTACTCAAAATAAGGGATATCCATTGCACAACAAAAATGTGACATATCCTTTGAAAGAGAAAAAGAAACTTGGATGCAAAATGTAATTATACCTATTGAATCAAACCGATAGCTTTGGGAGCCAAAAATAGAACAATTATACATAGAGAAAAGTACCAAAAGCTTGTAGAAAAACTTATCTTTCTCATTCTCAGGCAGGCATAGAGTATAAGTGTGATTAGTCAATTCAAGCTTGAAAGGTAGTCTAAGAAAAGGGATTACAAGCAGCTAATCGAGTGTGACATTGCTTGCACAATAGTCTTAAGAAAAGGAATTATATTTATAAGAAATAATGCACCAACATTTGAAAGTTATGCAGACTATGTGAAGACAAAATAGAAAATCAACTTCTGGCTCTTACACATTTTTTCTAGTAATTTAGCAACATAGAGAACTAAAAATCAAAACTATGGTGGAAAGGTTAGTGGGTTGAATCTGAATTTGGAGCAATGACTTAAGGGCTATATGAATTACTATGAATTAAAGTTATCTCAGTGATCTGAAAATCAAAGGAACGTACCTGTAAAGTTATAAATCTCAGCAATTAACATTGCTCATATTTTTGTATAATGACAGGACAGAGCATATAAAAATTGATAGTTGTTTTATAAAAGAAAGGTGGAAGTTGGACTTATCTGCACACCTTGCATTTCTTCAAGGAATCAACTAGCAAATGTTTTGACTAAACGACTTAATAATGCTACCTTCCATGTGATTGTTGATGATATCATAATCCCAAAAATAATGAAATCGCAAGTGTAACTAGATTGCATTTTTTTAGATTCTTATATGACAAACAGAAGTTGCCTGATTGAAACAGCTACTAACGTTAGAAGGCTCAATCAAAAGAATAGTAAAATACTTGATTTGAAAACTGAGACAGAAAGACCAAAGATATGTTTATCCCTTCTCAATTCCATCACCATTCTTATCCTCTCCTAATTATTGAAAAACATTGTACCTATAATATTGCCAGGAAGTCAAAATACAGCAAACAATGAACAATCACATAGATAAGCAATGATCGTCAAAATTTGATGGCTAGCAAATTTCAGCTAGAGAATAGTCCTTATATTAGGATATTGACAAGTTTCAAAGTCGTTAAGGCAATAAATAGAACGAGCCACATGGATGAAGATAAGAAATAATGAAAAATCACCTGCATACCCATAAACTACCCATCCAGATTCTAAACTTCCCACCAAAAATCTCCTAAATTTTCATGATGATCGTGAATTGTCCCACTGACAACTCAAATGCATAGCAATGACATTAGTGAAACTTGAATTATCCTAATTTAAAGCTCTTCAAGTTTCTCTAACATCAAAGAAGTCCTCAGGTAGGTAGAATTTTAATCCAACGGCCTACAATAAAAAAGAAAACAACTTTATGAGAGTTAATCTTGAGGAAATAGATTTTAGAAGATAAACGTGAGGAAAAAAAAAACCCTATTACAGTTTCAATACAAAGAAATTTAAGATGTTAACATTTAAGTTATAAATTCTTGCGGTGGTTCAATCATTCAAGTCCTAAAATGCTACATGCTTTTCTTCCCTCAACTTGGCAAAGATTTATGTTTAAGAAGCTGTCCAAAACTCAGTTAGGAAGCTGACAAGTTTAGATGGATTTCAAGCTTCTAGGGAAGAAAAGGAGTTTAGAAAAAGATAACCATCAGAACAACTACTAAATCAGTTAAGGTCTTGACCAGATTGCCATACGTTAGTATCCAGATTATAAATAAGTAATTCATTGAAAACTATGTATTTCAGTTAATAAAAATAATAATTGCCTCCGCTGAACCACGGACATTTGATTGAACAGGTTATCATACCTGAGCAAATTTTATGTCAGCATCACTATGATCTTGAGGCCTTCCAGCAGCATCACCAACATAAAAGGATCTAGAAAAACAATGGGAGTCCATAAACCATAATTCCTCTTTGACATGAATATTAGAAAAGGATCCCAAAGGGTAAGCAGAAAACTTGCTGGAGAACGAATGACACAATAAAATTACACTTTGCATTCCAAGTATAATTCTCAAGAAGAAAGCATCAAAGAAACTGAAAAGAAACAAAGGACAAGGTAAATAACTGATCCATATCAATTGGCATGCCCGAATTAAATTGTTTCTCCATAATCCGCCACATTCCAGGTTTTGGTTTCCGATAGGGATCTTCCACTTTACCATCAGAATACCCACAAGCTATAAAGACCTGCATATAAAAGTTCAGAGAAAAGGTTAAATAGTTTCAACATTCTTTTTTATATTATACAGGGCACAAACTAATTGAAATAACTTAGGAAGGTTGTATAAGATGCAAAAAGGTCATCCCAACAACTCCTAATAAAAAGGTTATAAACATGTAGGAAGAAATGCCAAAAGTCATATCCTATGAAATTTTACCAAAGGAAAAAGAGATTTAATAATATATTCATTTGCTATCTTCATACAATAAAAACAATCTAAAAGTATTCAATGGGCTACCAAGTTAAGGATGTCTACTTTGGTGACTTCTCATACAATAAAAACAATGCCGCTTTGGTGACTTCTCATTTGATTACTAATGCTTCAGAGAACATCTAAAAAATAAATTCAACGTAGATCCTTACTGATTTTGCCTACAAATATCATGCAAATCAGAAGATTATTTAACCTGAATCGGAACCTTCACAAGCTTCAAGAAGTTGTTTAGACGTCCAATTTTCGAGTCCACAGCAACCTGTCTCTTTTTCTTCCAGCGATCAATATTGGATTCATTTGTGAAGATAACCTAACAAAAAATGAAATAATATTCACATAGAACACAAAATTTGACAAATAGCCTAGGGTTTTTACTTTCTGAAGAAAATTAGAGGACGAAAACCTTCAGAAGGAAAAGAGACAAACCAATTTGTAGCCCTCATTATATAAACTCTTCAACTTGTCTGGTATTGAAGGATACATAAGGGACCAAGCATTTGCACCTACTCTGAAATCATATAAACACTACATCAATCAATTTCTTTGGTAAAATATTTAAATGCAACAGCATTCAACATCTAAAGTACAGGAAAGTCATTTTAGTGGGGGCAATATTTTATACATTTCCAGTTTCGGGGGAAAATATCATTGCTGCTGGTTCAAGTTTTTAAGAAAATGTACTGCCTTGGTAGAAACATGAGTTAAATGCAGAGAGCACACCTCTTAACTGAAGTTTTTGCAAGACATCCATCAAAATCAAAAGCAGCAATTTTGTTTGAATCATGAAGACCATCCTCCTGAAACGTTGTTAGACACAAGAACATAAAGTTAACTGATTATAAGATAATGATTTATCACCATTTTCAGAGTTGAAGCAAATGCACATACAAATAGAAAAGGTAGAAGTTTGAACAATTAACAGCAAAAAATGTGTCAAAAACTTTTTGAATTTTTTTACTCAAGTGCCAATGCTATTAAAGTTGTCAATTAAGTTTCATAACTTATAAAAAACCTGACAATGAAGTTCAAAGGTGAATTCCATTAAGAAATATCTAACATGGCTTATGAAACTAACATTTTGAACTATTGTCATGTTTTAAAAAATTATAAAACTTAATTGAAAACATTAAAAGCATGAACACTGTGAAAAGTTCAAAAAGTTTTGGCACTTTTTTAGGTGTTACCTTAAAAACAACCATAACACTTCCTGGAGACATACAAAATCCCTGATCACCTACTTCAAAGTAAGAAAAGCAGACAAAGTATAATAATCATTCATAGGTTTATTACTTAGTCACTTCTTCCCCCTTAGAATTCACAATGGAATTATAAACGACATGTCTATTCGTAGTTTTGAATCTTTGCATCACTTGTAAGAAAAAAAGTTAAATAGCTCACCCGCTCAAGAAATATGACTGTGTTAAATGACTTCCATTTTGGCGGTAATTCTGCATCCTGAATCAGAAGGAAAACATTACAAAAAGAAAAAGAAAAAGAAAATTTTCCAATAATGTAGTGTACATCACATGGACAAAGAAACAAAGATTGAAAAATGTGGGAACTTAATGCATTGAAAGAGTAAGCAACCTAATAAAAATATGCATAAACCTTGTATGTATTCCCAATATCGGAAAGGGAAAGGCCTATCTCCAGCTCAGCTTCTTCATTAGCCACTGACAACTAGAAGCAAATACATGAGTCAGCTTGATAATTAAAAAACAACTTTCTAAAGGTTATATAAGCTATTGTACAACTATATATATTTCACATCCCAAAGTATTAGTGGATTGAAAAAGAAAACCTGCAATACAATGTTTTAACAGAGCATCCATACATCTATACAAATTAAAAGATTTGAGGCAGTGGAGGAATTACTTACCTTAATTTTCTTTGAGTTCATATGTCCTATCACAACTTCTTGCTCATCCTCAGTTTTTCTCTAGACAACACATAAGAACATGATGTACGTTGAATATAGAAATGCAATATAAGGATCAATTTCATCCATTTTTTTTTCTCGAAAAGTAATGAATTTTATTGATTAATAGAACAGTACAACCATACAAGGATCAAATTGTCAAAAAAGGATCAATTGCATCCAGTTGTTTAGACATCTATTACACTTTACATTAGAGGACTATGAAAGTGCCTTTATTGGTGTTTATGAAGCAGTAAAAGTGTATGAATGGATGTTAACCCCAATTTCACCACCAATATTATCATACACAAGTAACACATAATCACCAATTGCGTGATGCTTTTTATTCCAACTTTACATTAATGCAATTTTATGCGTACCTTTTCGAAAGGAGTTTTAAAAACACCTACTAGTCTCTTCAAAGCTTCCTGATCAGAACTCTGGAAACATAGCACAATAGAAAAATTACTCCCTTGAAGGATGAGAATACTGTAAACTACAGTAGATTGTTGTAGTGAACAATAAAATTCCAAGTTCCAAGTTGAGCCCGTGATTTCCAACGAATAGAAGGAAAAAAAATTAAAAAGAAGGCCTTCGAAATGAATTTACGATCACTAGTGAAAAAAGCCTTCAAAGACCCACATGAAGAGAAGCAAAGCCATCAATAAGGTCCAAGGAGTGGACAGTGTGAGAGAAGCAATCCAGGTGATGCCATTTTGTCATATCAAAGCCTCGTGAGTCCCTGCTGACCACACCCAGTCTGAGAGCTTTGGCAGATATAACTTTAGAGCAGGTTTTGCAAGTGGAGCGGTTGGATTTCGCGTACTCAGCCACAAATCTGGGATTGGAATGAGAAGAAGACATGAGGGAGAGGAGTGCGTTGTTTTGGAGAAAAAGTGTTCTAGTACTGGTAGGGATATGCCTGAGGACGACGAAGAAATGGGATATTACAGCGGGCATGTAAAGAGGTCGGTTGAGTTGTCCAATGCGACTATTGAGTTGTCCCAACTCCCAAGACGCAGTGGCGCCTTAGGTCCCTCACGCGAACGCCTTACTGCCGCCGAATTGTTTTAATTTTTGGCAAGGTTTTATTAATTTTACTAAAATAAAATTAAACATTTTAAAATATAATTAAAAAATATTTTTATTTATAAATAGAAATTATTATTTAAAAATTAATTAATTAATTTTAGTTTATAAAAAGTATTAATTTAAAAAAACTAACAAATTAATTAATAAATTAATCAATTTTTAATAATAAGAATTATTAAAACAAATTAAACCGCCTCTACTTAAGCCATGGTCCATTAACAAGTAAGCTCTCTCGAGTCATTCATAAGTGAATATAAATTAAAATTAGTTGATAAAATTATACATTAAAATCAAGAAAAGATAGCTAACATATTAGAGATAAATAATAATAAACCACTCATCATGTTTAAACCAATACTAGGTTTCCCTCCTATCTAGTTATTTGAAATAATAAGTCATTCATCATGTTTAAACCAATAAACATAATAAAGAAACAAAAGAAATTAGAGTAGAGAAAGTTATAAACTTAATTTCAATATTATAATGTGAGTTCTATGTTATCAAGATAATTTTAATCCTTTTTTTTCCTTGAAAGTGCCCATTTCATACCCATTTAGGATCTTTCTCTCCCCTGTGGCGGCTTACTTTGACTTTAGAATGAGAGCATGTGAAAAAGCCCTCTCAAGTATAGTTTCATATGTCTATTTATAATATGTCCCATCACCAAGATCTCTGTTTTGAAACTCGTACTAGATCGGACCGGCCGCTTCGACTGATTCGACCGGTGACCGGTAGACTATTCCATCCGAGTAACCCCTAAAAATCAATCTTCAATTGAACCAGTGCAAACCGGTAAGAACCGATCAATTGACCGGTTAAACCAGGACTGGTCGAACCGGTTGGCCATTGTTTCAATGATTTTTTTATTTTTCTTTTTTCTTTCATGTGTTTTTTAATTCTTTCAAAAGTAAAACCCACATTTTCTCCAGAAATCTAACAGAAGTATAGAAATTTATATTATTTGGTATATTTTCTATTTTTAATATTACTAATATTATATATAATTATCGTGTAATTATAACGTCACACCGATTCGACCTATGGTCGAACCGGTGACCAGTAAGGCCTCCGATTTGACGTCCAGTTCAACGTCCAATCCGGGTTTCAAAACTTTGACCAAGATACAATATGGGATATGGTCATGTCTCAAACTATAGCTTTTAAGAACTTATAAAACTTAAAACATGAGAGTTGTGTGTCTCTTTCTTCATTTCCATATTTGCCTAAATCATCTCAATAAAAGTTAGGATAAGATAGTTATAACCAATTTACTAATTAGTGCTCAAGATATCTTCCAAATAAGGAGATAGACACAACCTTTAGCATATCTATGCCTTATGTTGTGGATCTTCATATTTCCTTTAAGGATCTTTTGCACAATCACGTTAGTAAATTGTGGATCTCATTGTCATCCTTGAAATTAAATTATAATCTTTAGCATGATGTGTCTTTGAACCATGGATGTTCCTATTTCTCTTATGACTAATAGATTGTTTATGGCATGAAAGTGGCACATGTCATGCTACTCCTTAAATTTTATTCAACTACATATGTTCCTCGTTACGTCATATTCTAGGTTGTATCTTTTTGTTGGTTTTTTTTATGTATGGAAGAGATATGTATGGAGAAGATTCTCATTTATTTCATATCAGCTTTGGTTTAAATAGCTGAGAAAGCTAACAAGAATTTAGAAAAATAAGCAATCCTAATCGTGATCCCTATGAATCACATAACAGATAACAATCCCCTTTAGAATAGGATTATATATTAACTAGGACCTTTATTTGAAAATAAAAACATAACAATCACGTCACAAACTTAAAGCAAATATTTTAACACTCCTCCTTGCTTTAAAGTTTACAAAGCTTTAATGTTAAAATAATTCATCCTCCTTAATTTGATCGTTTATAGCTTGCTTGGCTTCTATCACATTTTGTTGCACGTTACATATCTTTTCAACATGTCCTAGTTGTCCACACTTGTTGCATCTTACATTTGACCTCTACCAGCACTTGTGTTCTGGATGATTTGTTTTCTTACAATACGAACATGGTGGAAAACTCTAAGGATTGTTGTTATTAATCTTCTTTTTGTTGTATGACTTTACTAGATAAGCGCCTTCCATGATTCTTTCTTGTCTCATAAGTCTCCTTTGTTCTTGTGCCTGTAATGCACTTAACAATTATGCCAAACTGATTTTTGCCAAATCCTTTGAGTTTTCAAGTGATGAAATTGTAGCCTTAAATCTTTCTGGGATAGTTACTAGATTTTTTTGAACTATTCTAGAATCATCAAAATTAGAACTAAGAAATCTTACATTATTGGCAATGGCAATGAGCCTGTTGGAGTAATCTTTGATCGTGTCTGACTCCTTCATGTTTTGTATCTCAAATTCTCTAATCAAGTTGAGCATTTGCATTCCTTTGATTCTTTCATTCCCCACATATTCTTCTTTTAAGAAATCCCAAATTTCTTTGCTCGTCTTGAGCGTCATAATTCTGGAAAAAATTGTTGGCGTGACTCCTGAAAACAGGCAAGCTTTTGCTTTTGATTTCTTCTGTTTCTTTTCTTTATGAGTTTTGATTTGAGCCACCGTTGGATTTGCAGGCAAATCCGGAACGTCATAGTCTTCATCTACAGCTTCCCACAAGTCATTTGCATCAAGGAAGGCCTCCATTCGAACAGCCCAACTTAGATAATTTCTTCCATCAAACACTGGCAGAGTAATAGCAGTGAACGATGCTTCTGAATCCATTGTTGTGTGATTTTTTGTTTGTGGTGTGGGAAAGCGTAGAATGAGTTATGGGTTATGGGTTATGGGTTATAGGTTATGGGTTATGGGTTTGTAGGCATGAGTTATGGGTTATGGGTTATAGGTTTGTAGGCTTAGAGGTCCCTTAAGATCAAGAGAGCTCTGAAACTTTTCCACACCACAATTTTGTTTTTTGTTTGGGAGAGATGCTATGTATGTTTGGGAAGCTAGATAAACGCCCTCTTGATGCTAGATAATGAAACTGCTGCAGATTAGCAATTTTGAATTCTATATTTTGTTTCAACAACTCTACCTTAAATTGCTTAACTTCTGTAAAGCTGAATACTACTCGGATAACATATGAAAAATGGACTGAAATTAAAACTTGATGAAGTAAAGCCTAAGACTGAAAAACAGCAAAACTTATGTATCACTTGAAATTTTCAAACTTAAGACTAACACTCAACCTGCTTCAGGTTTTTCAACAACAAAACAGAGTTTTTCAATCACTACTACTACAGCTCAACTTCTGATATTTTAAAAATAAGACAAGCATGACATAAATAAACTTGAAACTTGACGTGAACTTTTGTATTGTTGTTTTCTGGTTTTTCAATACACTCTCTGCTGGAAAAGTAAAACATGAGCTTCATATATGCTCCAACACATCTGATACAATTTTCTAAATAGCTGAAAAATAAAAACAAGAACTGATGGTTAAAGCTAGTCTAGTACACTCATTTTTTCATTTGGCTAAACACTAAAATATCCAATTTGTCTTCTTTCCAAACAACAGAAATCTGAAGTCTTCAACAGCCTTTAATGCTCTAGCCAACAAAATCCTGACATCCAAATTTGATTTTCAGGCCATGAGTAAGGAATGCTTGATGAATGGACCATCTGCCCTTTTGGTTAACTTTAACAACTCTTAATTATGCTAATTAATTTCCTTGGAATCATGCTTCTGAATTTTGCTACTTCCCAGCTCTGCAATTCTTCATCTGGTTTTCTTTTTGCTGCACATTCTGATATTTCTTCAAGCTACACTGCTGCTACAATTTCCTTCGAATTCCTTCAACTCCTTCTCTTCTTGATTTTCAAGCTTCAGAACTTTATTTCTTGAATGCATAACCTTCTGAATTATCCCCAAAATCAATAGCCCAATTTTTCTGATGAGTCTTGAAGACTTCAACCCGAAACTCACCTTCTTCTTCTTCTTCAGTTTGATCTTCATTGCAAGGTCTTCAGCTAGCTTCAACATAGCAAGTTTTACAAAACAACTCATCCCAACACATTTGAATGAGCTCAAATCCTCTGTCGAAGATAACGGTGTCTAATGGCCAAACGACGTCGTTTGGCCATGAAATTTAAAACAGAGTTGAGAAGATGTCAGGCG
>JANZXV010000005.1:25326297-25336549 GCA_027576455.1 Erythroxylum roigii | reverse complement strand
GATGTTCTAACTTTTCTTTAGGGATTTAAACTTGATTCAATGTTAATCTAGTTAGTTTTACGTTAATTCATTTGCATATTGTAATTATTTGTTGTAACTTCATGCTTCGACAATAAATCGAGAGAGTGAATTGAATGTAAAATGATTGGATTGGTTAATGAGAGTTAAATGACCTAATAGACCACGCAAATAATCAAATCAATAATTATACGAAATGAGATACTCAATTGTTTATTAGAAGGCTTAAGAATTGTTTAGGTTGTGGGATGATTGTTAATCCATCCTTCGATAGTTTAGAACTGACACCACATTAACACAAAAGTGATTAGGTTAGCATTGATGATAGAATAAATCCCTTTCTTATAATTCGGTATTTTTTCTTGTGTGATTTCCCATAGTGAATTTAGTGATGCTCAATATTCAATTTCTTTTGTGTTAATTTTACAAATTAACTTTATGTTAATCATCTTCACATGTTTAATTTTCTATTCAGTTTCTATTTTTATTTGAATAATTCTTAGGCCTTAGATAACTTAGAATTAGATTGGTTCGACAACTCCTCGAGAGATTGATACCTAAAATAATACACCCATAACCTATGTGCTTGCAGTATATTGAGGGTTTTAAGTAGATTAAAACTTGCCTCAACAGTTATCATCATATTAGAATGTGTGAAGTGGAAGAATTGAAGATGGTATTTAAAAGTAAGCATAGGCTCTATAAGCAGATGGTTATGCTGTTTTGTCTCACTAATGCATCTAGTACCTTTATGTAGCTCATAAATGGAGTGTTGACATTATTTCTTCGCAAGTGAGTGTTAGTCTATCTTGATGATATCTTGGTGTATAGTAAGAGCAAGAAAGAGCTCGTGAATCATGATTCTAAAGCTAAAATTGAGATGATGAAGAAGCTTTTTGAGCAAGTTCGTGCTAAAATTGAGAAGAAAAATGAGTTATACAAGACTAAAGTCAACAAGCAGTGCAAGTAATTGAAATTCAAACTTGAAGATCTTATGTATCTTCATCTTAGAAAGGAAAGGTTTCCATCCTAGTGCAAGAACAAGTTAATGTCTTATTACGGATGGTCCTTTTAGAGTCTTTGAGTGAATTAGAGATAATGCTTACAAGCTTGATCCTCTGGGAGATTACCATGTTTTTGCTACATTCAACATTGGACATTTGAGTCCTTACTTTAATGATGATGAGCTTCAAATGTTAAGGACTTTCTTTCGAGGAAGGGGAGAATGATGCAAGCGCATTGCGCCTAATTATAAATAATCATCGAAAGCTAATCCTTATGAACAATGGGTTGGACAAACCTTAGTTTGGGCTTTAATAAGCAAATTTATTTCTAATTTTATTAGTTGTTTTCTTAATTCCAATAGGAATGTGTTTGTTTCCTAATTAGAGTAAGATTAAGTTTTCTTAATTCCAATAGGAGTGTAGTTGTTTTCCTAATTAAAGTAGGATTAAGCTTTCTTAATTATAATAGGAGTGTGGTTGTTTTCCTAACTAAAGTAAGATTAAGCTTTCTTAATTCTAATAGGAGTGTGGTTGTTTTCCGAATTAGAGTGGGATTAAACTTTATTATTTCTAAGCCTATATAAAGGCATTAGAGTGGATAGTTTTCATAAGATTTTATAATAGAATTTGTGTGATTCAACTTTAAAAAATTGAGTTGTTCCTCCTCAAATCCTAATTCTTAGGTGGTGTTACTTTAAATAATTAAGTGGGCTAATCTTTGAACTTGGTGGTTCTCCTTTATAGTTCAAAGTTTGGTTCTTTATCTTTTGTTAAGTTCTAATTATTCAAAGAAAAAACTTTTAAAAAAATCATGTTCTATAAACAAGATTATATTAGGATTGTGCAAGATTCAATATTTATTAATTCATACGCATCACATACTTATAATGAATTTTATCTAATGCAATAAACATTTTATCTATAGGAGGTAAATTGTAACCCATCAATTCAGTGTTTTGTAGACTCCATGTCTATTGGTCTTCTTATGTGATGTTTCTATTAAGTTTAGTGAAGATAATAGGGCAGTTAACCAGGAGATTCTTATGGTTTGGCGATATTTCTAAAAGATCATTAGCTAAGTAAAATGGAGTGAATTATGCTTACCTAAGGAGGAAGGAGGCCTTGGAATAATGTACATCAAAGTCGTCAACAAGGTCCTCATGATCATAAAGAACATGGAGGATTCTCAATGGCAAGAAAGCTCTTTAGGTTAGATATATATATATTACCTGAAGAATGAAAATTCCAAAATATCCTTCCTAAATACAACCCTTCTTAGACTATGGTTCACATTCTCAAAGGGAGGGAGAAGGATAAGTTGGAATTCAAGCATAAGATAGACAATGGGACTTCTACTTGGTTCTAGCTTGATAATTGGACTAATTTAGGCCCTTTAAGTAGTATAATGGAACTTACTCCTCTTTAGAGTAGTCTCAGACCATGCATTAGTTAAAGATGTCCTTAGCAATATATTAATGCTTGATTAGCTAACAAGGATATCACTTATTAGCCATCCCTTACTTTTAATCCCAACTGCAATAGAAAAGATTTTATTAAATGGCACAAACACCCCTTCGGTTTATTCTCTAATGCCTCTTCCTCCAAATTGTTACTAAAGAACCAAACTCCAAAAGGTAACTTGGCATAAGATAGTTTGGCCTAAACAAGCTAGCACCATAGTATCCTTCATCCTTTAGCTTGCTAAAAGGGAGAGATTAATCATATCAGAAAGGCTCAGAGGAATTCTAAATATACTAGATTCTTGTGCACTTTATAATTAAGAAACCAAACCCATTGAACATCTCTTCTTTAAGTGTAGCTTCTCCCACAATTTTGCATATAAGGTCTTCTCCTACAAACTGACAAGGTTTGATCAATAGGTTAAAAGTATAGGATAAGTAAAAGAGACCTGATGTTTCATTCAATTTCTTCTTGACAATGTGGTTTATGCCTTGTGAAACGAAAGAAATGAGAGAAATTTTCTTTTAAGGAAACAACTCAAAAGCATTGCTGATTGCTAGACTGTTGACAATGATATAACAGTAACTAACTCAAAAGCATTGTTCAACTTGAACTTAGAACTGAAAATTGCAGGAGAATTGAAACTTTCTTCGTAATATATATCAAGGAGATTGTTAGTTAACATGGTGCATCTTAGTTGGACATACAAATATTCCTTTGTTTAAAGGACATTGGAAAAGTTTAAACTAGAAGACTCATTCAAATATTAATTGCACGCTTTATTCTGTCTTAGATTTCATCAGAAAATCAACCAAACACGAGAGAGAGAGAGATTCCCTTTATGAATTTACGAAGCTGAAAGGAACGAGAACCTACTCCTTTCTGCTTATAAGGAAAGCAAAAATTTAGTTTTAAAAAGTCTAAAGTATCTTGCAAGAGCAGACAATATATTGCTGAAAGTCTTGTCATTAATTAAAACAGCCAACCATTTACATTATTTGTCAAATTGACGCGAACTGCGTATATTAAACATTTCACCACAACCCACAACTTTCACAAGTATAATAACAGCGCCCAAGTTACTCACACGCGAGTTTAGTGCCAAAACTTGTAAGACAAATAGCAAATGCCTGAAATGCTGACAATGGCTGCCGGTAATCCATGGTGAAAATATCATCTCCTACCTTTCCAAACTGAAGCAGAACAGTCTCGTCATCCCCTTTTCCTCCTGGCCGACTAGGGTCAGCGGTGGCAACCAGTTGAAAGTTCTTCACTGATGCTACCGTCACTCGACCATGGAAATTCAAGCACCAGCATTGCAAATGCTCATGCCATCTTGGGGCTTTGTTCCGTAAAATTACATCAGATTCATTTCCCTTCAACTTGGAATTATCAAGAAGTTTGTCATTGGCAGTTTTCTGCGAGACTGGGAAACTCAAAGAACAAACCATCCTCCTTGGACCTCTCGACTTTAGGAGGTTGAATTTGTAGGAGACATGCCCTACCTCAAAACTGCCAGCTGGAACCTGGGGGCTTATTTGTTTACTCGCAAATCGACGACTAGATCTACTGCTTGAAGGCTTTGCACCATTATGTGGTGGCTGGCTGTCATAGATTCTAAAGTTGGTACCAAGAAAGTCAGAGCTGTAAAATTCACAGAAATTTCGCATTAATTTTTGACTATACATATAGAATCAACATTACATCCCCCATCCCCTGCCTCCCACATCTTCCTCTCTTCAACTCTCCATTTCCTTTAACCTTTAAAGGCTCAACAGTAAAAAATCAAATTAAACATGAAAGCACGAAAGACTGCCATGTTGATTTGTCAGGCATAAAAAGTTGAGCATAACCAGTATAAATCAAAGTTCAGATAATTTACTCTTGAATTCTACACGATAAATGAAATTATGCATCAGCAGCCATGTTATACAACTAAATGCAGCCAAAAACAGTGTTCAACAGATCAAGTGATAATTAGAGACTTTGTGTGTGTGTGTGGGTGTGCGTGCGAGAGAGAGAGAGAGTGTGTGTGTGTGAGAGAGAGAGAGAGAGAGAGGAATTGATATCCATAGCAATACTAAACCAATACCCCAAGAGGGCAAGACTAGTGTTGCCTTATGTTGCCAATTTGCCAGTCTTGATCATTCAACTGCCAGATGATTCAAAAAGCAAAGAACTTCCTCATATGGAATCCTTGGTTTAAGGCAAAACCCAAAAGCAACAGGGGACGTCTCAAAGGGAAAGTTTCATAGGTAGTTGTACAGATCTTGCACAGCAGGTCTAACTTCTTTGAATTACTTCCTTTATTAGTTTGTGTTTTACTAATAGGAGGATCTTTAGAAAAGACAAACAGGTTGCCCAAGTTTTTCCATTTAGTTTTGGCATAGGAACCTCGAGTATCAAGTTCATAAGTATGCAACCCAGAACTTTAGTCCACTCAAGTCTCCTCCTTTTTCTTCTCCCAATTTAAACAAGTAGACAAACATAAAGGATCAATTCTACTCCTATAGTTGCAAATGTTCAGCCTATAACACAATTTCACATTATTAATGACAATACGGACAAGCTTACTGGTCTATTTTAGGCAATACTAATTAAATAAATTTAGTAAATGTTGCTTTGTCATTAAATTTTCAGGACGTTACAAGAACGAAGTTGAAATCCCCCGCACCTCAATAGCTTGCCAATACATTAATTTTTCAAACAGGCCCTGATGTAGGAAAGATCAATTTATAAGATGTAAGCAGACAACAGAAAATCCCAAGTCCAAACATTTTTCCTATTAGCAGAAATGAAGAGAATATCTACAGTGCCAGCTAATCAAACACGTTAAACTAGTTCCAGAACACAGAGTAAGAGTTCCAACAACTATATAATGTGAAACCACAATTTTTCAAGATCCATCTCCCATACTTGCAATATCTTACCTAAGCTTTCCAACATAAGCATTGCTTCCTTGGGATAAATCATCAGCATCAAGCGAGATAATATACTCTGTGTTACAACCACTCCTATACCTTCGTGCTGCTAGGAGAAACTTTCCCTTATCTGTAAATGCTGGAAATGACAACAAACAAAAAAAAAAGGATAAGGTAACCACAACTTAGACACACATCAAACCAGATCAGATTCTGTTGGAATCATCAGATCAACAAAAACAGACATGACATACAAGTTAAATCACTTGACTACATATTTACCTGCATGCTTATCATTTTGTTTTTGTCAGATTTTGACTTGAGTTTTTGTGCCTAAACAAACAAAAAAATCAAAATACTACTTCTAAAGGCTCACTCTCCCTCAAGAAACTAAAAAATTCATTGTTCTAATTCCTGTAGAAAGAATGATTACAAAAAAACAATACATGCTTGATCTACTTACACTAAAAAAATCATGCTGACCCAGAAATGGACTTTGGATTGCACACTTCAACAATCTAAAAGATGCCAATGGATGGCTAGTTTAACATTTTATTATAGTAATTCTGCATTGATTTTACATACTATGCACACTAACCCTAATATTTCCCCTTTTTCATCTTTTTTTGTGTTGTCTTTAGTCCTAAAAAGGAATGTTACTATACACCCCAGTTATCCAAACATTCCTTCACTGGAAACTCATTGTTTGCCTTTCTATTGTCCAAAATGTTTCATATCATAAATATTGCGTCCCCAGTGCAAAGTTCTTTGATTTTCATTTAAAGAGTACCTGTTAGTCAATGGTTAGGTGAAACCTTTATATGCAACAAGTTCCTTTCATTGGCTAGACAAGATTTTGTCAAACTTGGACCCAGTCAAAGAGTTGACTTTGATCAAAAAAAGAAATGGGTCACGGTGAATTTGCATTTCCACGAAGCCAGGTCCAATTAAAAGGTTTGAGGAAACAAATATGTCCCTTTCACGGAAATAATTAAGCAGTCAAGGTAACTAGTTGCATAAAGAATGACAAATTTTAAAGTCTCACTCTCGACATATTCGTCACCAATTGCTTACATGGAGTGAGAGCTAGGTAAAGGTAAAAAGTCGATGTCTTCTTGTTCCGTTTTATGAGGCACTGATGGGGTAACTCACATGGTCCCGGCTGCATTCACCACAGAAAAATGTAGCAAACAATCAAAGATCAACGACTAAATCAACAATGCTCCAGAGAGTAAAATGGAAAACTTTTAGACATTAGTTGTGTTAATCTAGGACCAATACCATTTTTGTTAAATGGCAAATCTTCTCAGACCTTTCCCAGAACAAGAGGCAACGATTTTCAGCACAAAAGCAATATCTGATTCTTTGAGATCACTAATTGTCAAAGCTCTCATGATTGTTTATAAATTATGATTTCAAAATAATACAACTTTCAGTAGGTCCTATATTAAACTCCTCCTTCTCCCAAATATTCATATCCTTGAACGTTTCCATAACTCGTAAACAGAACCAAGGGGAGGCCTAACAGAATAATTAAAACAATGATTACACTGGAAAAGCTAAGCCAAGTCTCGAATAAAACGAGAAAATAAGAAGAGAAATAATAAAATCCTGGAAGCCAGATCAACTAGAAGCAATTAATATAATCAGTCATCAAAAGAACCAATCAGAGACTCGGAATACAAGCTGCAGTCAGTTAATTGTCAATTATGGAATGAAAAGCCAATTTTCCATGCATTCTCAAATTAAACAAGTAAACCCCAAATCAGAAAAATCAGAAAAAAGCCAACCTGTTTAAGGCAAGAAGGGAAAGTGATTTTGGCACCATTACGAGGAGACCTAACGATCTCTTGAGTGACATCTCTCCACTTCTTGCAAACGCAAGCGCAAACGACGACGTCTCGGCGTTGAGGCCACCGATCTTCCGTGGCCTCTACTCGCTTCAATATCTCCCCTAGCAACTCCGGCAACATGTTCCCCCACTCATCCTTTACGCCTGCCGGCGCCGCTGCTGGCGCCTGGCCTGCACCGTCGTGTCTGTGATTAGTTGTTGTTGATGATGTACGCTTGAGCGATCTCGAGAATCTTCTCGAAATAACTGACTTCGATCTTCTCAGATACATCAGAATTACGGTTCGAAGGAAAGAGACGCAAAGCGAATTTTTATAATATTTCTATGTTTTACTTTTTGGCTTTTAGAGAGAGCACTGAGCAGAGCAACGAACACGAGACAGCTTTTTATTTATTTTCTTTCCTTATTTTCGTTCTTATGGTTTTTGCTTTTCTAAATTGGTTTTTGAATAATAATAAATTACATATAAATGGCAATAAAATGACAGCGTTTTGGCTTATCCATCTAGACAGGCCAGTTGAAGAAGATTCGTATTCCCCATTCTGCAAGGCTGTGACAAATAACGTTAAAGGAAAGTATTCAAACTTCAAAGCTGCATCTTAGTCGCAGCGGCGGTATGAAACTTTTGACTTCTTCTTAGAAAAGGAACATTTCACAATACAAATTTAGAACCGACAGAATAAATATTAAATAATACTTATATTCTAGCATATAAATTTGATAAGGACATTTGATGAAACTAATTATAACGAAGTATAAAATGATAATTATTAGTTAAAAAAAGATAATTATTCAACATTACTAACAAAGAATGATATTAATAATCATTAAATATATAGAAGTAACCAAAAAAACCAATATTTTAAAAACTGAACCGGACAGGCCGGTTCAATCGAAAATAGAATGAAACAATTGGTTATCTAGTTTGATTTAACTTAATAACCTAGTTATATAAAAACTCACCAGTTTAATATTAAATTGGTTGGTTTATCAGTGAATCAATTAGTTATTCAACTATCTTCGCTTTTACTCTTTACCATCTTCTCTTCTCATTGTTATCTTTTCTTAAACCGCTAGTCCCTCCACATCCCACAAACCAACTTGACTACCTCACTCGATAGAATCAAATACGTGATTATAATTATCAAAAGTTCACCTCAATTTGAGTGAGGGATATCAAACCTCCTCACGAAATTGCTCCTGAACTTATCCTTCCAATTCAGGATCGCTAATTCAATCGTCATACTTTCACTCTAACCCTGTGTAGAAACACGACAACCCTTCACGCGGGAACTAGGACAAGCAAAGCCATGGGATCGTCAATGCCATAGAGGAAAAGTAAGCTTGAGGCAATCAACGGAGAAAATAGAGGCAAGCAAGAGAGTGTCCATGAAACGGTGGTGCTTTTCTTTTTCCTTTCGGTCTCCTTTTTTTTTGGGTTAACTCATGAGGTGTTTTGGTTGGACCCGAACTATCAGTGGCACCTTTAAGCCATTACTAAGTCCAAATTAATCTTCGCTCGTGTCTTGCGAGACCTTGAGGGGTGGCTCAGCACTACCACTAAGTATTTAACATTGCTACACTCGAGGTGGCTCAGCACTACCACTAAGTATTTAACATTGTTGCATTCATAAGCGGGGTTCGAACCTTGGCCTTGCTTAAGCGAAGATCAGCGCCTTATCGTTGAACTTCAGTGCTCGGTGGTATCGTTTTGGTCTCTTTACCCGTGAATGATGGTTGAAAAGACAAAAAGTGTTTCTTGTCGGCTAAGAAAACAAAGGAACAAGAAGAAGAGTGGACCTAAATAAGCAACCTGACCACTCTAAAAGTAGGAAACAAGCAACAAACCACAAAGGTTTGGCCTCAAACACAAGTGTTTGGCAGGTGGAATGGTTACCACGACACCATGGGAAGTAATTCCTGTAGCTATGATATACGGGTTAGAGATAACCTTCTATGATTCATCAGTACTCTGTGAAAGTTGAGGAAAGTTATCATCTTCTGGCCTGACTACCATACATGGCATAGGAGTAGGAGGTTGAACAGGCATTGTTGGTATAGATCTGCATGATCTTTCAGTAGATCTGCATGACAAAGTCAACATCTGATCGTGTGCATAAACCTCGAGTTTCTGAGCCGTATTCAAAGGTTCCAGAAGCTTCATCCTCTTCAGGATATTTTGTCTGAATTCACCTCCAGATTCACTGGAACTTTGCTAGAATGGTGGCAAAGTGTTATGAGTATCAACGACTTCAGTATATCCAAGTTACAACAGCTGGAGCACTACTTGGTGTCATTCACAAGGAATTTATTGGTACTGTTAACCTATCTACACAGGTTCGACAACATCCTCCTTGGCCACCTGATACTTCTTCCGCCTATAAGTATCCATCTTCTCTTCGGCCTTGTAACCTCAGTGAGTTGTCTAGTCCTTTTCTTTCTCAAGAAAAACACAAAAACATTTCTAGCATTTCTTCTACCCAATTTTGTAGAATTTCTTGGAATTGTTAATTACATACGAGATTTCATTCCACATGTGGCAGCCTTCACTTCATGCTTATCTAAGCTCTTACGTAAGAATCCACCAGTTTGGGGAAAAGCGCAGACTACAGCTGTCCAGCACCTAAAATGGCTTTGCCAAAGCATTTCACCGGTGACTTTAGCCGAGCATAGACTATCTCTCTCTCTGAATCATCATCACTGTTATAGTCGAATGATTGTGATGAATTCTTCTTCTGTTTCACATCACTTCACCATCATGAAGATTCCATCTTATCGTCTTCATCATTCACCTTTTGTAAAGTAGTTTGCTTTACTATTTGCTTTTTTAAAGTTGGTGAATTATTGTACTACTTTTGTAAAAGTAGATTTCATATTGCTTATGATTTTCTTGGGAACATTGAAACTTCGCATCTTTTTCTCAGGGGGGTAAACATTTATGAACCTAGGTAAGAAAGGGAGTAAGAAGAGAGTTGCATAAGATCTATGGATTCTTC
>JANZXV010000005.1:25282091-25297524 GCA_027576455.1 Erythroxylum roigii | reverse complement strand
ATATAAATATATATATATTCTCTATGCACAGGGTCTAGGACATAACTTAAGGACCCGCTTCAAATGCTATTACATCTCTGTTCTCTATTCAGTTTACTTCAACAAGTATTTATGCAAAAGACACATAGACTAACTGTGACTGAATATAAAATCCAACATCAACATGAAGAATGTTCATCAGTGAGGCTCTCACCAATACTGGTTACTCTCAAAGTAAGCATGACTACTCTATGTTCATTAAAACTGTTGGTAGTAGGATAGTCATCATGCTTATTTATGTTGATGATCTCTTAATCACTGGGAATGACAAGGAACTCATTTCAGAGTTAAGATCTATTCTTCATCAGCACTTCAAGATGAAAGACTTGGGAAATTTTAAGTATTTTCTTGGTATAGAAATTGCCAGGTCATCTGCTGGCATTGTCATGAATCAAAGAAAATATGCCCTAGAATTGATTGAAGATGTCGGCTTGGGAAATGCAAAACCAGCAAACACTCCTCTGGAACAAAATTTGAAAATGACAAGTGTTGATTATGATGATGCTTTACATTTGCAGCAGGATGACAGTGAACTAGAAGATGCAAGTGTTTATCAAAGATTGATTGGGAGGCTCTTATATTTGACAAACACCAGACCTGACATTGCTTTTGGGGTTCAACACCTTAGTCAGTTTATGCAAAGGCCCAAAACATCTCATTATGAATCTGCTTTAAGAATTGTTAGATACATCAAGAAGAATCCAGGGCGGGAAATTTTCTTAGCTGCATCAGGAACACCAGATATAACAGCTTTCTGTGACTCAGATTGGGCATCTTGCTCAATTACAAGGAAGTCTGTTACAGGCTATTGTGTAAAGCTGGGAAATTCTTTAATTTCTTGGAAGTCAAAGAAGCAAAACACTGTCTCGATCATCTGCGGAGGCCGAATATAGAAGCATGGCAAGTACAGTTGCAGAGCTGATGTGGTAAAAGGATTGTTAGATGAATTAGGAATTAGACTATCTCAGCCAATGACTCTATACTGTGATAGTCAGGCTGCCATTCAAATAGCAGCAAATCCTGTGTACCATGAGCGAACAAAGCATATTGAAATTGACTGCCATTTCATTAGAGAGAAAATTCAGAGGGGGCACATCCGGACCAAGCACATTTCAACCAATGAACAAGTTGCAGATCTACTTACAAAAGGTTTAAGTATTCCACGGCACAAATATCTTACTGCCAAGTTAGGAATGAAAGATATCTTCTCACCTCCTAACTTGAGGGGGCATGTTGAGAATGATTAAATTGTTGTAGTCATATTTGTGCACCCACATAATAGTCTATACATAATTAGTTAAGTTTCACTTAATTAGCTAGGCTCCTTGTAATTAGTTAGGAGATTAGTTACAGTGTTGTGTATATATTTCTGCAGTGATGTAATTGTATAGTCAAGTGAATGAATACAATTTTTCATTCCATTCTTTTCTCTATTCCCTTTACTTCAACAAAGAATGGATCAGAGTACCTGCGTAACTCAACAACTGCAGTTGGTAGCCCAAGCTACCAGCTATCTCAGCTTGTTTACTTCCTAACATAATCTCTGCCAATTGAATATTGCCACCAAGGCCCACTACCTTGTGCGTTGGCATAAAAGAGAAGCCGTCAAGAAGCTTCACGCACTTTAATCCCCACTTTTCCATTAAGAATTCGATAAGATAATGTCCACTGTCCATAATTGAAACAGGAAATATATGAAGGCTTGTCATATCAGAAGTAGGGTTGTCATTAAGATGCATACTAGAGGAGAACAAGCTAAACGAGAATTTTGACACGCATACGCCCAAGTACCTTCTGTTATGGTAAGTGGTAATGAAGACAGACCCTGGAGAGTTTTGAAGCAGAAATGTGACGGTGGCAAAGAGGTCATCAAAGGCTTAGCAACATAAATGGCATTCGTGTTTTCAGTTTCAAGCCAAAAGACTGGGAAGTATAGAACAAAACTGTAAGGCAAAATAGAATTACCACTTGCATCGTAAAGCACATCAGCCCCGAGAATAAAATTCGGCTTTAAACTGAATACAGCTGCATCCCAAACCCCCCATGTCAGCCCCAACACCTGTAAAATAGAACTGGATTTCCTAAATAACTACTATCAGAGCTGATTCTAATTACACTGCAGGTCAAAACCAAACGCAACGGTGACTTCTTACTTTACATTTAACTTTGTTTAGGTCACAGACTTTTTTCATGTTGTCTAGCACCTGTCAATCATAGAGGAATGAATCATGATAGTTCAGGATAAGCAGTAACAGGGCCAGCTGAACTCATGAATTATAAAATGCACACGGAAATAAGATAGGCTTCTTCTCTTTAGGATCTAAAACCATAGGAATTACAAACTGGATACATCCCAGAGAATGACTTAATTTATAAGATGGATTTGCCCCATTTTTGCACTAGGAAATAATTTATCATGAGGGCCATTGCTAGATTATAGGGACTTGGTAAGACAAAGATAGTTTAGCGCAAATGACTCGTGAAATGCTCTTCCTTCCTCACTGCTGTGTTGATTAAACTAGCCTCTTTGCATCCTTATCATCACCAAAAGATGCATTTAAGTAGATCAAACCTATATTCTCTAGGAAACCTATTAAAGTTCCTATGCAGCATAAATCACAAATGTTGCTTCAAATAGTGGCTCCTAGGAATGACAAAGAGCCCAGATTTGGACTGTACCAGAAATCTCCAATCAACTCAAAATAACATCAAGATTGGCATTAAACATATAAGTCCCAAGAAATCGATAAGCAAGTTCAAAACCTCTATTCTGCTGGAATCGTCTGTAAGAGTCACGTCCAAGCCCAACTTAGCGGCTACCAATCCAGGCAAAGAAGTCCCAGCACCTAGCTGCAGAAACAACATGCATAACCAAGTGCTTATAAATGGATTCAGAGACACAAACGAGATTAGCTAAATTAGGAAAGGAATAAAATCACCTCAAGCACTCTAGAGCCTGAAAAGCGGAACCTTTGCTGCCAAACGTACTCGGCCAAGATCACACTACAAGGCCACACAAATAGCCCGTATTCTTCCTTCATATTCTGAACCAACGCCACCCCAAGCCACAATAAAAGATATAGTTTGAGTCTTTTCTTGTAATTACAAGCTAACTTGCTCCGAGGAGTTGGATGAGTACCTCGATAATCGAGATAGAGAATGCTGGATTTTCCGGATCATCGCCAAAATCATGCCGAGAAACTGTCGTCATAGTCCGACGCGACGGTCTCTCGTGGTCGCGGTCGTCATCGCCACGCTTCATCTCTGCCAGTGCGTTGTCCAAACGTATCGCCGCATAAACGGTGCGTTTAATACAGCTAACGTGTTATGAACGGGCCATGATAAGGAGTGGCCCACCTAGTAAAGCGAGGGCATCGGGTTGTCAACACATGTAGTTATCCTGTGTCTGGTCTTTCTATAGTTGTTGGGCTTTTTCTGGAAACAACACCGATCTTGTATCTTTCTCTTGTCCGTGTAGTAGCCGGTGTCAGTTTTTGCTCATGGCTCTTGTTCATTACTTGATGGCTCTTCCTGTTGAAACTTCTAAGCATCAAAAGCCTCCGATCATTACTTCTTCTTCTTCTTCTTATTCTTCTGCTACTCGGTCTTTGGTTTCTTTAGCTCTCTCTTCCTCTTCCCTCCAGTCCAAGTCTTGTGGGCTGTCAAAACTCGGAAGAATTGGACATAAAGGTCAGTTCTTTTCACTGGTTTGTTTGGTTATTGTCCATGTCATTACATCTTTGATTACAGTATGCCTAGAAAGCCATTATGGGCATTGAATTATAAAGATTTATCATTTGGAAGAGGTCATCTTAGCTCTTAGGAACGAACTTAAGAAGCATCAGAGGAAGATAATATTTAACTCTTTCGTTCCTTTTTCTCTTTGAACTGTGGTGTGGAGTGAGGGAAGCTTTGGAAGTGCTTAGCAATCATTTATTGATTCCATGACGGGATTCGGTTGATAAAAGGAGAACCTTGAATGACTAAAACATTGGAAAAGCCTTGAATTTGTTTGAGTGCCATATTTATGCTTGTTAACTGTGTGAAAATAGGGCACTAGTGGCCTCTTTTTGTTTGTGGGGTGACGGGACCGCCATACTGGTGAAAGATTCTATACATCTACATTTCCGTAGGGTTTATTAATGCTTTCTTCGGAGGTTGACCGATAGAGGGCAAAGTGGAAGGGCTTCGAGTTTGCCTTTGGCCATGGGAGTAAGTGAGTGGAGGGACTAGGGATATTTGGTTAATTAGTTATTAATATGATAGTTGCTTCTGTGTTTCACTTGGAAACTGAAATTTATTGACCTCATCCTGCTATTTCAATAGATTGTTAGAAGCAGTTTGATATTTTCAGTTTGATTTCATTCCATAAGTTGTTGGTGACCTGGTCTTTATAATGCTTGTTTCATTAACAGCTGAAGCTACGCCACAAGAGTCAGAAGTCAATTTAGCTGCGGATGCCTTTACTGATTTCAAGCATCTGCTTCTCCCAATCACGGACACAAATCCTTATCTTTCTGAGGGGACAAGACAGGTGAACTTTCTTTCTTTTAGGCAGCTATGGTCTTCTGCTTGCTCATGAAAGAACAAATATTTTCCATCAAGACTTTTATAAATTTCTTCCTCTTTCTTTTTTATTTAGATAGTCATGTTATTTCTTTCATTATTGGCTTTTATGCAAGTCTTTGTGCTTTCTAATCTA
This sequence comes from Erythroxylum roigii, assembly GCA_027576455.1. Classification (NCBI taxonomy): domain Eukaryota; kingdom Viridiplantae; phylum Streptophyta; class Magnoliopsida; order Malpighiales; family Erythroxylaceae; genus Erythroxylum; species Erythroxylum roigii. The sequence goes on along the minus strand of JANZXV010000005.1, from coordinate 25,292,783 downwards.
AGTTGGTAAGTTATTGTTAAGACATTGATTTGAACCGCCAAGCTTATAAGGTGCAAATGTAGAATTCTGTTCCTTTGGCCTTACTGAATCATTTCTTTCCTACTCATTTCATTTTGTCGTTTCCATTGATAGGCAGCTGCAACAGTTACTGCATTGGCAAAGAAATATGGAGCTGACATAACTGTTGTGGGTGAGAACATACTGACCTACACTTGTTCCGTCACAGACTACCTATATTGTAGAGGTTCCTCTCTGGCACATGTCAGATGTAATGAAATTATAAGTTGATTGTCGAACTTTATGTTTTATGTAGTAATTGATGACAAACAGAAGGAAGCGCTGCCAGAACATGAAACCCGAATGGCCAGCATACGCTGGCATCTCTCAGAAGGTTTGTATGTGATCCCATAATTTCATGGATTTGAGTAGGCAGTGGTACAACAAGGTAGCAAGAGTTTGAATGATCGCAGTTAATAATCAGATAAGTATATTCTTGCTTCAATCTGAGCAGAAAGCTTTTGAAACTCATAATTGAAATGAAAGAAACTATGCTATATATACTGATTGCGTTGGTAAATTTATGGGAAGGACATGCACCAGTGAACATGTGTGCACCGAAGTTCTACTATCACTCTGTCTGTCAGATGTTAAAATACGTCTCATGGCATCATCTTCTTGTGTCCTCTATGTCTCTGTCTAAGTTACTTACACATACTAGAATCATTATAGGTGGATTCCAGGAGTTCAAGTTGTTGGAGCGACTCGGGGAAGGGAACAAACCCACTGCCATCATCGGTGAGGTTGCTGATGACTTGGACTTGGATCTCGTAGTTCTAAGCATGGAAGCAATTCATTCTAAGCATGTGGATGCAAATCTGCTAGCCGAATTCATTCCCTGCCCTGTGTTACTCTTACCATTGTAAAGTGTAGCCTCTGAAGAGCCATCATTTGCTGAACTGTTGTCAACTTCCATTTTTCTCCAGAGTCTCCACATCCATTTTGGTTTGACCCTTGTGGCTAGTTTGGCAATGTGCCTGCCGGATATATCTGTCTGCGTGTTTATGTTGTGGTTGTCCTAGAACTAAGAGAGGCTAAACATAGAATGACAAGTACATGCATCTGATCTTGCGATATGGACCTCTAGTTGGTATTGGATTGGATCTCTTTTTTGCCCATTGACATGTATAATTCAGCATGGTCTTATCGTGTCTTGGGCCTTACTTCTCAAGCTCGTTACAATGACTAAGGTAAGCACTTACATTCACCTTGCTGGAGAGATTTTTTGAAAGAATGGCAACTTTGACTTGGATGACCTAAGTTAAACATTTACGCTTATTATCATACAACTAGGTGGACCATACACCTGAAGAATTTTTTGGGTCCTTGTACTCATGCCTAGCTTTATGTTGACCGGATACTCATTTTAAGAGCGGGGGCGGGGTATACAATTCATAATAGAAATTTCAAAGGTCTTTGGAATTGACATAAATGGTTGAAGGACTTGGATAGGACTATAGGAGGAGAGGTCGGAAGAGTTTCTTTTCCGAAATTCTTTAGTTGTTATTAATAGAATCATTTGTTTGAGGGGTAGCTACGTTTTACGGGGAAGTATTCGTTGTTTCTTCCTTCACCTGAACGAGTTGGGAACTGGGAAGCAAAATGTTCAAGTTTTCCTATAAGCCACGAAGTAGGACATCCCTGCCTGCCTGCAACCGAAGACGACTATCTCATTGCAGGATGTGTTTTTGAGAGGAGGGACCAGTATGATAAAGGATAGGTTTAAATTTGTGACGAAAGTGAATTGAATAGCCTAGCTCTTTTCTGAGGAGTCAGTATTCAGTACTCCGTCAATAGTTAACAAGCTGCTCCTGGAGACCACCCTTAACCCCTCAGATCCGCCAAAATAAATCAGTTACAGTGGTAATAAAAGGGTGTTCGAGTTCCTAAATAAACGTGCTTCATGAGTGTGCGCACCTAAATTCAAGAGAAATTTGTTCGCTGATGTATTTTTAAGCCCCAAAATGCATGAAATGAAAGAAACCATTCAACTACTAGTCTTCAACACAAAGCATTTCAAGGTTTAAATGAAGATTATTCGACCGGAAATGCAACGACAGAGGCACCATCAAATGGGCCATCAACAAGTAGCTAGCCACTCCAACCACCTGTTAATAATCATTCAATGAAATACCCAACCCACGATACTGTGAGAGTCGTACGTTTCTATGAGCATAGGCAAGGCATGACTAGTTGTTGGAGTAACTGCGGAAGGACCCCAAAGCGTTAGCTGCACCTGCTCGTAGTACGAATTCATGGTAGACTGCTGCTGCTAGAGCTCCAAGAAATGGTCCAACCCAAAATATCCACTGTTCGTCAAGAATCAGAATTAGAAGCCAAATCAAGTCGCTGACAAATTAATTTCTCAATTTCTAGAAAAGGAGTTGTGTTGGATTTCAGTCTAGAATCATATAAACTTTATTGTTTAGGGATTCAAGCAGACCTAAAATGAGATGAACTGTACAAGTTTTGAACCATTCTGTTAAGCTACGGGCCAAGAATAAATCACAGATAACTTTCTGACGATGTAAATTAATTAAGAATTTAGATGATAAAGCACGATGAGATTGGACCGGAGAGAAATGACGAGACATGATGAGAATAATAGTCTAACGTACATGATCATCCCAAACAGTTTTCTGGTTGTAAATCACAGCCGCTCCAAAGCTCCTAGCAGGATTGATGCCTGTGCCAGTGATGGGAATCGTGGCCATATGCACCACAAACACGGCAAACCCAATGGGCAAGGGAGCCAAAACCTGAGACAATCAATGCACATGTGAAAAACAGCCTTCCGACCGAAACACACTCATGCTTCCTAGGTTTTCAACTGCTTACAGGAACATGGGAATCGCGAGCTTTGCGTTTGGCGTCAGTGGCTGCGAAGACGGTGTAGACGAGAAGGAAAGTGCCAAGTATCTCAGCTCCCAAAGCAACACCGTTTGAGAAGCCAGAAGCCACTGAGTTGGCACCGCCGCCTACTTTGTCATAGTAAGGCTTCGTGACACCCTTCACCAAAGCAACGCCACAGACAGCCCCCAGGCATTGGGATCCCATGTAGGCTAGGGCTCGTATGAGCGACACTTTCCTAGCCAGGAATAGCCCGAACGTCACCGCGGGGTTAATATGGCCACCTGTGGTTTAAACAAAAAACAAAATTTGTTGAACATGACACTAGTTTCATTCAAGAACAATTCTTGGAGGAAGCAAAGAAAGCTCTAGTCGATGGGACCGTTAGACTGCGTGGTGTACCAGAAATCCCTGCAGTGCAGTAGACAAGAACGAAAATCATTCCACCAAAGGCCCATCCTATACCAAGATAACCAACACCGCCACAAGTGTCCGTCTCAGATTGCTGTTTATAGCCGATGACTGTGGCAACACCTACGTAAAGGAAGAGAAGTGTGGCGACGAACTCTGCGATAACAGCTCTGTGAAAGGACCAACGCCTTAACTCTTCCATGCCTAATAAAGGAGCTGGTGGAGGGTCTATGTAGTCCTTCCCATGGTAGTGAACGTGGCTCTCCTCTGCCATAGCAAATTGCTATACAACTCGCTACGTACTCTTAGTTCTTGGCGTCCCTCTGTGGATGCTTGAAAATGCTAAGGAATAGAGCTAGAACCAGGAATTTAAGGATAGGATGCTCGAGGGGGTTACGTTGGAGGTTTCCCTACATTGAATACGAGACTATTGTCTTGTGGAAAAAATGGTGCACGCTTGGAGGGGACCATTATGCAGCACAGTCCGTTCTGTTGCCACTTGCCAAGGCTCATGTGTGTCCAATCTGCATTTGTTTTTCCATATCAGCACGGTGTCTTTTGCAAGATTTTTGAATTATGAATTGATTGCTAGTGAGTTATGACATTTTGTCACCACACTACGATCGTATTCATACGGTTATCGTAACCTGTGATTTGCTACAATCCTTGTGTCAACTTTTTCTTTACGAGAGTTGCAGTGATCTCAGAATTTCAGGTGGAAATATCTATTTTGTCATTGCTGTCATGCATGTTGCCACTGGATAGCAACGAGCAAGCAAGCAAGTTAGCAAGGGCCTTAGGCTTAGCACCAACAGTCATCCTCCACATGTTCAATTACATTCCAAATATAAGTCACAATATGATCTTCTCCACCTTATTATTATTGTCCCTGGCCAGCTAGCTAGCTAATCTCTCCTTGAGTTCCGACGTAGCTAGAAAAAAGCGGTCCCCATCCAACCAGAACTTATAAGCCTAACATATCCTGCACGCGACTAATACAGATATATTTATAGTACTAAACCAGACGTTAGGAAAACTAAGTTGTGTCGCTTTGCACTCACTTGTCTAGTATCTAAATTCAGGACGGATTCAAAAAAAATTTTGAGTGGGGGCAAAATTTTACTAGAGGCAAAAAAAGAAAAATTTAGTGGGGGCAAAATTTTAATGAGGGCAAAATTTTAATTTTTTTATAAGTTAAAAATTTAAAATAATAATTTTTTTAGGTAAAATTTTTTGGAGCCAGTGGGGGCAAGTGCCTCCACTTGCTCCCACTGTGGCTCCGTCCTGGCTGTCACCTACCACCTATGACTAGGTCTTTTTCCTAGGAGCTACCAGAGTCTCCTTATGAGGAAGTTAAGGCCTTGGTGCTGTCATGGGGGAGAAGAACCTAAAATGTCCTGATCTAAAGAGTTTGAAGGTGAAGCTTAATCCATTAGAGTGACCCTAAGAAGGGTAGGTATTAGAGACTGGAAGGTTTGATGGAATTTGGAAATGAATCCATCTGATGAGTAATTGTGTAATTAGTTCTTATTATTTCTTAACAAGAGAGTTTTTAATCACTATCTTTAAAATATGTATTAAGTACTATAAACAATTTATATAATATATATTAAATAAAACGTGAAAATATATAAATTTTGTACATAAAGTAAGTAATTAGTAAAATAAGAAATAGATTTGATCAAAAGAAATTAGCGATGGGAGTTTGAGTTGTAACTACAATTAAAATCACATCGTTATTTTTTTTATCCTTTTTATTTATGTTTTTTTTATAATTTTGTTGTAAAAGTAAATGTGAATATGCATTGATAGCTAGTGAAAGTACAACTTGTGGGCATTAATTACAACTCTATATAGATAAACCACCCCCCAGCTCCCATGCACATTCGGTGACAGTCGGCTGCATGCGTCTTCAAGCTTCCAGCTGCCTGCTTCACGTTCACCATGCTTCCAATTGCCTTCTCGTATACGTAGTAAGCTTCTCACGGCCATGACATGTTAACTCACACTCATGACAGCCTTCTCACACTCCCACTCACAGGTGTGAGAAGGTCTCACAGATGGGAGTTAACATGTCACACCACCCCTTACAGGGTGAGAAGGCCATATGCCAACCCCACAATTATTCTTGTCATTTTAATGTCTCACATGTGCAGGTTGGCGGCGCTAGGCACGAAAACTTAAACCTAAATGATGCTACAATTAGAAGAGAATGTGGGCTAGAGGAGAGGAGAGGAGACAATTTTTGGAGCAAACACACATAATCATTTCAGATGAAACAAAGAAGGGGAGAGAGAGAGGAGAGAACAACAGAGAGTTGAAGTAGAAGAACAATAGAGAGTTAAAAATAGGGAGAGCCTTCGATCATCTGGGGGAAAACAAATAGAAGCAGAGGGCGAGAGCTAATACAGAAAACTTGAGATCCCTCGTCCGAAAACTTCTTGGCTCTTTCCGTTTACTTTTTTTTTTTTTAATGTTTTGCTACATTTACTAGCTCTTTTGTTATAGACTCATGCCCAGTTATGCTTCTTGTTATTTTCATGACGATGAGATGATTTTTTTTAATAAAAAAATTAATGTAGCTATTTTAGTCAAATATGTATGATTAAGGGATTATATTATCTTATATTTGTTTGAAGAGTTAACATATCATGTGCCACCGTTTAATAATATCATGATAACTGTGGAACACAAAAACGAACAAAGATAAGTTTGAATGTGCAAATTGTAATATTTTGTAAACACAAGGGTGCAAATTAATACTAAAGATGATAGGAAACAGGTCACAGCCTATAGCTTAAAACTTTAATAGCAGTCACATCAACGTCCACATTGCCTAAAATTACTCAATGAACAAATCATGTATCACAAGTTGAAAGAGTACTGTGATTAAGAATAAATAAAAACTTGAGGTGATACTGACGAGCAAGAAAGGCTGGTCCCATCTTAGATTTTATACAAAATATTAGAGAACAAATCACACTTTTTTACCATACTTTAAATACGCGTGAACCTACATGACACACCACACTTACAATAAAAAGAAATATTTAATATTTATCTAATATTTTTATAAAATTGATTAGTATTACATAATGAAATATACTTTGTAATTTACCATTAAGAAACGCATAATTTCGCTGCCAATTGCTTGGCGTTGACTGTCTCTTTAGCTATTGCCGAAGATGAAGACATTTGTGTGTGGTGCTCAAACAGTTGGGTCCAGGTATAGGAAAAAAGAAAAGAAGACAAGATGCTTGTGACAGGGGCATCTTATCTCACCATAAAAAGTTTAGAAACAGGCTTCCAATAAGAGGCCATGATTTAACAGAGAATATCCCCAAGCATTGGATAAATATTAGAAACCTTATAATAGGTTTAAACACCATTAGTTTCCATTCAAAATAAACAGTTGAATAGCATTCACAACGTCAATGTCATTACTCAAAGCTCCCACCACAGCGTTATGCACCACTTGCGTATAAGCGGGTCCATTCCTTGGCTGCAGTTAATTCGAGTAAAAATTAAACAATTACCGCCTCCTTTTATCCAAAGAATATTTGCATTGTGGTTATAGTAAATAACTTCGGCGGTAAATCAAAATACCCAGCTTACCAGTTTCAACAGCTTCTGCCTCGTTTGTTTTCCAGTGCTTGGCAATATTCTCCGAAAGTGGATCATCAGGGTTCGGAGCACTAAGAAGAGCTTGGATGCTTACATAGTACAAACAAAGTAACAAAATAAGCGCCTTCCAAGAACAACTGTTAATTGTTGATTATGTGGACAAATTCTTCCGATTTCCTTTTCAGTCGGTTGAAATCCTATGTAAATGCTAAACCGGAAACTTTACCAATGGTAACGTTTCACGCATACGCTGTTCTATTTTTGGAGTCGAAAGCAGTTGAACATTTTTCTTCCCAAAAGCTTCTCAAAATTCCAATGGTAATGACTCAATATAAACAAATTCACAATTCATACCTCAAAAGAACGGTTCTTATCTGAAGTGCTGGACTCCATTTGTCTTTCAGAATGTCGAGGCATATCCTTCCAAGCTACATTTAAAAACTTACATTCTTCGAAACAAGAAGAAAATCTTGAAAGTACATGAAAGTAACAGGAGCAAAATCTACCTTATCAATGTTAGGATGGTATATTTTCGTCAGGAATCGAACCTGTTGCGAGTGATTTTAATAAGAAAATGAGAAACGAATAAAAAAAGACAGAAAAGTGAAATCAACCCCCAAAAAATATCATGCAGTTGCCGATAAATAATTAATGACATTCAGAACGAACTTGGAATGGTAAAATATTTTAAGTTTGTCATAACAACTATATGATACCAAAACCAGATATAAACAAGTTCATAAATTATTGATGTTTACAGAACAGATAGTATCAAGTCACCAACAAGAAGATCATCATTTTGTATCGTCAAGACAAATCCAGATCATAAAATTAGCCCCAGTTAACTCATTCTGACCATGGTGGCGTGATACTTTGTATTAGAGGGTGGTTTTGATGAAAGCATAAACAATGACAAATCAAAATGAAAAGGGCCAGATAAACAAAACTGTTCGTTTAAAATGACATACTATTGTTTTCAACATACACGTTCAAGATATCAATTGTATTTGGTAAACCTCTGTTTGAATTAAACAAGACCACACAGGTGTTTGGTAAAACAAAAGATGGTTTCCCAAAAAGTTCCTAGCGTGGTAGGCAACTTAAGATTAAAAATCGGTTTGCCATTAATTTTCAAATTTAGTAGAGATAAATATAACTGAAAATTTATATTTTCAAGAATTCTTATATTAAAATATAATATTTGGTAAGTATCAACATAAGTTCATCAAAAGAACAGATAATAAAGGAAAAGAAAGCTGCAGTTAAATACTTGCAGAAATTTCTGCCACACTTATAATTCCATCTGTTCTGGAAGAGGTAGCCTAATAGTTCTGGCTAAAAATGAAATTTTCATAGGAACTGTCCCTGATATGATTTGGAGGTGAATCTATTTTCACCCAACCATGAAGTCAACAAGAAGCATACCACTACGGGCAAAATGTCACTCAAATCTTTAAGCAGACTATTCTCTAACAAAACTTTAAGGTTAACAACACTGTAAGTCCTGTCAGAGAAATGGGTTATATTTAAAAGTTAACAATTTCTAACCTTCACTCATCACCCTAACTAAGATTTACCAAACCATTCTCTAAGAGGGCCATGAAGTACATGGCAATTAGTGTCATGTACTTAACCTATTTAATGTGCTCTAGGATAAAACCTCAATGGTATATCTAGGAACTCAGCCAACATAATAAATATATCTGCTACCATCACCACGACAAAACTAGTTGATCTTAAATTCATAAGAGACATTAAAACTTCTCCCCTCAGATTTAGCATCCTGGTTCCTATAACCATGTCAAACCTAACGTTTGAAATGACAATGGTCAATGTTTCTAGAATTCCCCCAACATAATCCACAAGAAAAAAGGTACAGCATCCATTACAGGTAACACAAGTAAAATTCCATAGGACATCAAAAACAAATAAATCAAGAGCATGGACACTTGCAGTTTAATAGCAGACAAGTGAAAAAGTCTACAATCTAATGAAAAGCATCATAGACAAAAAATCTACCTTCGGTGCAGCCATTGGATATTCTTCAGGTAGAAATAATTCGAGCTTGAATACACCTCCTAATATAATTATTTCGAATAACATCAAACAAAGAATTCAAAGAGGGATGGATAGAAAAACTGTAGAATACAAAACAGTGCAACCACCAAATTCAAAGAGGGAGAAATAAAGGCCATAAAACATAGCAAAAGGAAAAATCTAATAAAGTACTCATGAGGCAGATATAAAAACCATAAATAAGAGGGATCAACTAAAAATGTCAAAATAAAAACAATTTCATCATAGACGCCAATATCCAAGAACAGAGAAGACAGCAATTCATCCTATGGGGCTCAGGAAACTAGTAGCCAAACAAAAGGATAAAAGGTGATCCTCCGACCCACAGTCATACCTCCATGTAATTATAAAAGTTTTCGATGTATCTTCAATTTAAAAATCAGGAGTTAGGCAGTCATCAGTATAGTTAATAACACAAACAATGAAAGTCGCTTTAACACTTTATTGCAAGCATCATGAACACTAGCACTAACCAAGCTACACTGATATACTTAAATTTCAACAAATAACAGTAGGGAAAAACGTGAACAAAGATGAAAATCAAGGAGTAGCAATAAATCGAATGATTAAAGAACTAAAATCCCAACACCAAAGTAGATGATGGATATTCAACCAGTACCTTCGTATGGAGACTGCGTAGGACCAAGTATCATTACATTAAAATACCGCATATTGTCTTCCGAAGGTGAGGCACTGATTCCGGGAGCTACATCAACAATCACATGATCAAAGAACTAAAACCCCAATATTAATAAACCAATAAACTAATTTTGACATTCTTGGACAAATAACAAGCAGAAAACCTATAAATCAGAATAAAAGACCCAACAAAAGAAAAATAAAGGTTGGAGAGAGTCAACTGCCTCACCTGGCTCACTAAGGAGACGTTGAGTTTCCTGTTACACCATCAAACCCAAATGAAACAAGTCAGAGGATCCAAACGCGTTGACAGACAAAGCAAAACCCTAAAAACTCGATTTAATAGCGTTTAAACAATTAACCAAAAGACTTAAAAGAGTATGTAAAATTGGGCTCTATTGGAAGCCTAAATTTGCGAACAAAAATAATCAATAATACCAATGGTATACAAGCGGCCGTTAATTTCTCCGCTTCAAGAACAATTAACTAGGAATCAAGTACAAATGGTCGAGAATTAAGGAAATTCGAGTCCAAATCACCTGGTTTTCTGGGATCAGAGAAATCATGTAGAAGAGAGAGAAAAAGAGAGAGAGAGAGAGAGATCGAGAAGAGGAGCAAGCGAGAGATCAGGAAGAGAAGGAGCAAGTGAGAGATCAAGAGACGAACCTTAATGATTCTTCGTGGGAGATTACTGTTTGCCATAGCTTGCTCGATTGGAAAGAACGCTTTACCAGAAGAGAAGGGTTTTTGAGAGAGTGATAGAGAGCTTGACTTCTAAATTTATTAACTTGTATCCTCTCAAGGACAACTATTTCTACCAAGCGTAGGCTGACTTCTTTATGTAAAGCTTTATGTAAAAGAAAATAACAACCTATTTTGATTATTTTGATCAATATGAATATTGTACCGATATTAATATCAAATTTGATTACGATATTATACTATATTGGTATTGACTAATACCAAATATCATTTTGAGACATTTTTAAAATTTATAAAATAGTTTCTAATCTTAAAATTGCAAAATAGTTTCTC
>JANZXV010000005.1:25219819-25238214 GCA_027576455.1 Erythroxylum roigii | reverse complement strand
ATAGGTTGTGTATGACTTTTGTGAAAGAGGAATGCGTATGCGCATATCCTCCATTGTTGAGTTTGCAATTGATTATTTGTGTTGGTATGGCATGTTGGAGATTTGAATTGTGATTGAGATGAATTGGTTGAAGAGTATGTGGTAATGATGTGTTGGTAAGTGAAGTTGATGTTGTTTAGGATGGACTTTTGGGGACATAAAGTTTGATTGGATTTTTGACCCTCACAACAGTAGATTTTGTTTTTAGAGTCTTCATGAAGGTTGTAGGTTGTGTTTTTATCTTTCCAATGATATAAAGTATGACATTTTTGGACAAGGGAGTAGAAAGTTATGAATTTTAGAAGTTCTGTATTTATTAGGAATGTTGTTTATCTGACAGATACTTTGAAGTGGTTTTTGACTCCTTTAGAGGTCGATCTGGTTTTTAAGCTCTTCATGGAAGTTGTAAAGTTTTCTTCTAGCTTTCCATTGGTACCAAGTTTGTACAATTTGGAGTTCTAAGTAAGAAGTTATGAATTGTGGAAGTTGGAATGTCGGAAGAAAAAGAACAGAGTTTTTCCAGGTCAGTCACTGTAGTCGACTTAGTCGACTAATAGCCTTATATGCATTAGTAGTCATGTTTCCCTGACCCGACCTCTCCCTACTCTTTTGCTTATAACTTTTCCGTCTGACTACTAATTGACCTGATTTTTGAAGCGTTGGATTCCTAAGACATTCTTCTACCTCTCCATGAAAATTTATGGATTTTGAGATTAAATTGAAAAAGATTGTTTAGATCAAAGTGAGAGGATCGGTTGAAAAATTTTGAACATGCTTCAGTATTTTGGTGATATCTTGTTCTGTAGAGATCCATATGAGGTGAATCTTGTTCCTAATTAAACTAGAGACATGGGGCTACAAATTATCTGAAAGAATCGAATTTCAATTCAGTCTCTAAGATGTTCAATTTCTAGAGTGAAGTTAGGTGCAGTGTTCAGTCTTGGTTTAGTTTTTGTCTGAAAGTGTTTTGGCCATAACTTCTTCATTTTGGAACCAAATTGAGTGTTTTTGGTGTCATTAGAAATATAAGACATAGAGGAACATTTTTCTAGAAGGAAGTATTGTCAAATTGCTTCATCTACCTGATCAAAATAAGGAGTTAATATGTCAGTCTTAAAGATAAAATAAGGGCAAAGTGGGAAGATCACTTAAGGTCAAATGGTTTAAGGATTATAAGGAGGGGCCAATGGGTCATTTTGGTTTCATTAAAAGAAAGAAGGCTTGGCTTGTGTTAGGCGAAGAGAGTTAACGAAATTTTTGAAGAAAAAGAAGAGTGGAGGTTCGGTGAAGAGAGGAAGAAAGAAGAAAGAAAGGAAAAAGCTAGGTTTCATCTTTTCTTGGTTTTCAAGTTGGATTTTAAGAGTTTTCAAGAAGAAAAAGGAAAGAGGAAGATTTGATCTTCCATTAGAGCCAAAGAACAAAAACGTGGGTGAAGTTTTAAGGTAAGTTGTTTCAATTTCTTTGGTATTTTTGAAGGGAGTTTTGGTTCCATTGGCTTAGGAAAAGTATGGGAAAGATGGTTCTAAGATGAATTTCATGTTTTGTTTCCTTAGGTTTTTCAATTTTTAAGATCCCTTTTGATTTATGGTTTGGTGATTTTTGAAGAAATTCAAGGGAGACAAGAGGAGCTAGAGGAAAGGCTTCTTGAACAAGTATAAGCATGGAAATAAGGTGGGTTTCATGTTTATGATTTAGTAATGAGCCACTAAGCTTTCTTTGTTTTCGAAATCAAGAAATAAAAGTTAGCTTTTAATTACTTCATTTATTGCTTTAAAATGATTTAAAGAATTTGCTTATGTATGTATATGCTTAATTGATTGAAATTGATTTATCGTGAATGTGGAAAATGTATATGTATTGTTGAATTATTGTGATTATTGAAATTGCATTGCGATTTATGAATCATGGTCAAGTTATGCCATTGAAACATGTCATGGCATTTTGTGTGAATAAAAAGATAGAAAAGCTTGAAAGCATTCGATAAATTGAATTAAGCATGATTATGTGCTTTGTTTGGGTAAGAGAGGAACGTTTCGTTAGTCACGTGCATGTCGACGTCTAGCCTTATCCCGATTGCCCGTTTAGGCCACGAGATTCTGAGAAATCGGACTCATTTTGTTCACGGTTTAAACTTCGGTTTATCCGTTTTGTTCCACGGAACTCTCGAGCCATTATTTATGCGTTGCATTTTTGAATTGTCAAGTATGTTGCATAAATTGAGTATTTTGTATTGATGTTTAAATGGATTATGATGTGTTGATGTGATGGTATTTGGATTATGAGTTTTGAGTTTGAATTTCGTATTTGACTAAAAACGAAGCATTTTATGAAATTATTATGATTTTTATATCACAAATGAACATCCCAACAGTTTTGCTTATTGAATTTGGAAATATGCAACATGGATTTCAATTTGAACCTTACAATGGTTTTTGCTTGTTTTCGGTTATAAACTTGTTACCCACGAGCTTTAAGCTCACCCCCTTCATTCCCATCCATAGGTGATGAGAAGAAGATCGGGTGAAAGAAAGTGAAGGTTTTTGTTTGTATGTGTTCATCCTGTATTGTTTGTAAGTTAGATTGTTGTTGAGAATTTAGGGATTGTTGTATCTTGAGTATATAGTCAGATTTTGGATATTGATGTTGTTTTATGGCTTGGAAATGCCATTAATATTTTTGTAAGCATTTATTTCATGATGTAAACGAGTTATGGATTTGTGTATAGAATTGAGATGTGAATGTGTTGGGTGTTGAAGTATTATGATGATATAAATGTGATTGATTGTGTTTGGATTCCGAACAGGAGGTCCGATGATTTTAATGATTGAGAATTAGCAAAGTGCTATGGGTATATAAATGCGTTTGATTGAGTTGGGATTCCAGACAGGAGGTCCGATGATTGTGATGGTTGGTCTGAATTATTGAAGTGCTTTTTGTGTATGAATTGATGGTTATGATTTGTGTATGAAGAATTAAATGGATTGAGAAATTGGAATTGGTGAATTTCAAATGGGACATTAAATTGTTTTGAATGATATTGAAAAAAAAAATTTATACCAATTTGGATTGGTTTAGATCAGGATCGTCTTATAGTTTTCCAACGCGTTTATTTGTTTTCTTCTTAAATATACGTTTTCGAATATCGGAGTTAAGTGTTTCGTCTGTAAACATTTTGTTTTCTTTGAATCCAAACCTTTCGATTTCTTTGGTTTCCGCACGCGTTTTCGATTCCTTCGGTTTTTGATCCGATTCGATTTCCTCGGGTTTCGTTCACTTTGACTTTCGCTTTTGATTTCCGTCCGTTCATTCGTTTTGCCGTTTGGCCCACATTTGCTTTGGGATTCGTTCTTTCGCTTTCACCCCTTTTTGTTTTTTTCAATTTTTGATTCCGAGGTTGGGTTTCAAAAACGGGGCCCAACATAAAGGGTCAAAATATTCCAAAAGTGTAGATGAATTAGATGAAGTGATTCAGTCTCAGACGAAGGGATTCAATCTAAGACTGAATCAGACGAAGGGACTCAATCTCAGACGAAGGGATTCAGTCTAAGACTGAATCAGGCAAAGGGATTCAATCTCATACAAAGGGATTCGGTCTCAAACAAAGGGATTTGTACGGGGTCTTCCTCACATCACCAAAAGTTCTAAATCACTTCATTTACTATAGTTGTTCCGTATATACATCCTCTATGACATCCTAACTTGTAATAGTCATAACTCTCGACTCCGATATCCAAAAATTACATTCTTTATACTGTTGGAAAGCTAAAATGATAAAATACAACTTTCTAGAAGACAACTTTGTCTAATTCAGCCTAGATTATTTCAATTTTTCCCATGAAGTCATAACATAAAAATTTTCCCTTATGAAAGACTTGAAATTGTTCCAACTTCACTTCCTCTAATGCAACATTATTCCATAACCATTCAAATTCCAACTTTACTTCATTAAACTCTCTAATCTCTACTCATTTGAATCATCACTTATAACTAATTCTCATCATTCCCAAAATCTTATCTTTCTTTTCCATATCATCTTGCTTATATATATATATATATCAACAATTCGTGTTCAAATTCATCATCTCAAGTTGATGATTTCCTCAAGTATAACAAATTCAACTCAACATCATCCATACACAATTCATATTTCATTGACGTCAAAAGATAAGAGTTTACAAAGCTTTATTAGGTATTTCGAGCCACAATACATCATTTTGAAAAATCCCAAAATACAAAAGATACTTGAACCAACAATTGCCCAAAATGCGACTAAAGCCTTGTGTTTTGCAAAAATAAATTAAAATCCAAAATATGCACATTTGGAGTAAAGCCCTTATGCTCTTGATCACTTGATCTCCTAGCTCATCACCTGAAGATGGGACAGAAAGAGGGGTGAGCTTGACAAGCTTGTGGGTAACAAGTTCATAATGGAGAAACAAGCAAAAACCATTGAAATATTTATTTCCATTGGAAAATGCACATTGAAATTCATGTAACACATATTTTCCAAATTCACAACTTATCAAGCAATTCATAAATATCATGAATCATGAATTCATCAAACTTGTCACAAATCATAAACACATAAGCACATCAAAATGTTTGGGAGGTCCAAAAACAGAACGTACTACACATTTTCACATAATGGTCTTGTGTAGCCATAAACAGAACGTACTATCGCAATCCCACTTAATGTTTTTGTGTAGCCGTGAACTTAGGGGAGTCCATGAAGGAGCTCCATGCCATTAGCGGGCAAGCGGGAGAAGCCTTTTTGTCAAAGTGCACTTGACTTAACTTAGGGGACCACCACAAACCCACATAACATGTATTTCATAACTTGTAAACTTGTTGCCTAAAATGGCACATTTTCGAAAACATGATTTTTTATAAACATAAAATCTTCATTCCGAAATTCATCAACACAATATTCACATAGCGCTTTCTCAAAGCATTCAAAGAGCAATAAATGCACATTTATAAAATAATTGAAATCATTTAATTCTCTTGCTTTTGAAAACATAGTCATGGCTCATTAACTCAATTATAAAAATATCACCCACTTTGACTTCCTTGCTTAAAAACTTAGTCAAAGGTGCCTCTCTTCTTGCTCCTCTTGTCTCGCTTGATTTCCTTCAACAATAACAAAAATCTCACTCAATAGGGTTTTCAATTGAAAATCTCACAAAACACAATCACTAAAATTGGTTCCAGAATACCTAAACCCATACATTTCCTAAGCTTCATGAATCAAAATCCTCCCAAAAATCTAAAAGATTAACAATGATCTTAATTGAATCTTCACCAATTGAAGAGTTTCTTAGCTCTAATGAAAGCTCTTCTCTTCCTCTACCTTTTTCCCTTCTTGAACAACCTCAAAATCTCTCTTAAAAACCAAGAAATGATGAAACCCTAACTATCTTTCCTTCTTTTCTCTCCTTTCCACCGAAACCTCACTTTTTCTCTTTTTGTTTTTTGTATTTTTCTCTTCTTTCGTCTCTATTTTCGTTTTTTTTCCTTCTCTTAAATGCAAGACCACATTTTCATCTTCCAATCCTACCCTTAATGAGTGTGCAATGTCAATTTTGCCCTTCCTTATATACCTTGTATCTTTTATCCTCAAGTGATCGCCCAATAATACCCTTATACATATACACTCTTACTACTTTAATTCAACTAAACCATATAATAAAATCCTACTAACCTTGACATAATAATTAACTCCAAAAATAATTAATCCAATAAACCTTATAATTTATTAAAATCATGCTTAATAATAATAATAATAATAATTCGGGGGCCAACAAATGTCATGTAGGTCAGTATGCTGGGCATTATGAAGCCAACAAAAGGGCAGCTCAGATACTTAAGAGTGGCTTTTATTGGCCACAATTGTTTAAGGATGCTCAGACATTCGTAGCACAATATGATCGATGTCAGAGAATTTCCAAAAGAGGTGAGATGCCTTTATCCAATATTTTAGAAGTGGAAGTCTTCGATGTATAGGGAATCGATTTTATAGGTCCGTTCTCATCTTCAGTGGGAAATATGTACATTCTAGTAGAAGTAGATTATGTTTCACGTTGGGCTGAAACAGTGAGATCTTCAACCAATGATGGGAAGGTAGTGCAAAAGTTCATTAAATTGTTATTCAACCGTTTTGGAGTGCCACGTACAATAATAAGTGATGGATGCACACATTTCTGCTATAGATCTTTTGACGCCCTTTTAAAAAGATACAGAGTATACCACCGAGTTGCTACACCCTACCATCCACAAACTAGTGGCCAAGTGGAAGTTGTCAATCGGGAGCTGAAACGAATTTTAGAAAAGATGGAGATGATGCCTTATGGGCCTATAGGACAGCTTTCTAAACACTAATCGGAATAACTCCTTATAGGCTCATGTACGAGAAAGCTTGTCACTTGCCGGTTGAATTAGAACATCGAGCATACTGGGTGATTAAAACATTAAATTTTGATTGGAAACAAGGCAAAAGAGACTTCTGCAACTGGACGAACTTGAAGAGTTTCTTTATAATGCATACGAAAATGCCAAGCTCTACATGGAAAAGGTAAAGAAATGGCACGATGCTTGTCTTAAACAAAAGGAATTTAAAGTAGGAGACGAGATTTTTCTATATAATTCAAGGTTGAGGCTATTTCTAGGAAGTTAAAATCTAGATTGAGTGGATGATTACAATCATTCAAGTTTTCAATCATGGAGCCCTCAAATTGGAAAAGCTAACAAGGAGACTTTTAAGGTCAACGGGCATTGTTGCAAGCTACATCTCGGAGGAGAAATTTCCAAGGACAAGGAAGTGATTTCTTTCACTTCGAATAATTAAGAAGCTTCTATGGATGCAAGGTCAAGTTAGAGACCATAAATGAGCATGTTTAGTAGTTTGTTTGAAATCGTAGGTTTAAATAAAGTTGTTTTGAGTTTTCAATAAAACTTTAATAATTTGTGTTGAGCTGGGATAACTAATTCCCTTACACGTTCAACTGCCACCTCCAACCCCATCACCATAAACCTTGTTCTAAATCCTTTCTTTCTTTCCAAATTTAGTCTTTATATTTATTTTGTCTTTATGTTTGTTTGTTATCACCTTCTCACATTGAGAACAATGTGTTGTTCAAGTCTGGGGAGGGTTATGTGTTTATTTGAATGTGAATTTTACATATTATAGTTGTTAGGTTGTATTCTGTGAATCATATGAATGTGTCAATGGCTTAGATGAATTGAAATTGAATTAATTTTGAACACGGTCTATTAGGTTGTAGCCAATTATTAACTGGCAGAATTAGTGAACTGGGTTCTTTGATTAAATATGCAGCTTAATTAGGATTTAGGGTTTAAGTGTAGCCCTCTAAATTGTCACATTCATTCTTAATTTGTGGCATTTTAACCTAAGTAGCTTTGCTAGTATTTTTCATGAAAATGAGTAGCTAAAGCAACAAGGTAGGCAATAAAAAAAGTTTGTTATTTTTAAAATAAGTAACTATTCCGCTGGCCTTCCGGTTATAAATAAAGCTAGTAGCCGATTGAGAATGTGATATAGCTAACTAATCGGATCATCATGCATCATAAATGTGTGCTTTCACGTAAAGAGGCTATGATGACGTTTCAACCAAGTAGCTTAATAAAAAACATGATTTAGTTGAGTAACTGAATCGACATTCATTACCAATGTTTGCCTCCGCGTAAAAAGACTAAGTCCATGTTCATAAAAAGTTAATGAAAATAAAAATGTGTTTTAGAATAAAACCTACCAAACTTGTAATAGTTTGACTTTTCATGAAAACATACTTAGGATTAGTTACAAAGTTGAACGACCAAAGAATTATTAATGAGTGTGTGCACTTGATAAGGGTAAACAATTTAACACTTGAGTCTAGATTAATATGTATATTTAGTTCAGAGCCCCAAGGCATAGATTTTGCATGTTAATGACTTGAAATGACTTGAATGATTGTGTTTTAAATTAAATTTATTTCATGAAGTTGAAGATACTGTCTCATTACTACATTATGTGTTGTGTGAATTAGTATATGTTTGTTGTTTTGTTTGCTTGAGGACAAGCAAACGTTTAAGTGTGGAAATGTTGATAAGTGTGGTGACGTTGATAAGTGTGAAATGCATCGTGTTTTAGGGTATAGTTTAATATGTATTTATCTGTTTATTCGATTGTTTAGTATGTATTTTCGGTAGAATTGAGTTTGTATGTGAATTATTTATGTTTAAGTGCTTTTATGGGTTAGTACAAGCAGTTGAGCTTAATTATTATGTCTTTGAGGTACCTTGATGTGTTTGTTAGTGTTTCAGGGTTAACACCGAAGAACAAAAAAGTTTCGGAGAGACTTGGACCAAAACAACTGTAACATCCCGTTACCCATGTTAAGGCTAGAATAGTGTAATTTGAGAAATTACTAAGAATTAGAAAATGCATATCATGTTTAAACTGAATATGGCATGCACATACATGAGAATATTGATTTTTGCACGTTAATATGATTGTACATGCATTCATTGACATTTTCCGAGTTAAAATTGATTTTTAATGGGAATGTGGATTTTTATTTTCTTGAAAATTTAATTAGAGTGCATTAATTATGATTTGGAATTTTTGGTGAATTTTAGGAAATTTCTGAAAATTTGGGGTAATTTGAACTAGGAAATATAACCAGTAAAATTGTGACATGTGGCAGTATTGAACAGTGACACATGTAGGATATGCAATATAGCCACGTAGTGTATGGATTTTGGTGTAGCTCATTCCTCTGTTGTTATCTCTTCACCGAAAGCATTGTTGAAAAATCTTATTCTTGTTTACCAATACCAAAACACCAAGTTTTTATGGTTGTGTATTTGGCTTCATCAAAGTAAACTTTATTCTTGTTTATCCTTCATCCACCGCAATCACTGTTGGAAATTTTGTTATATCATGTAAGTTATGTTTTATTGTTTTCGTGAATGGTTTTTTATGATGTTGTAATGTTTGAAAATGAATAAATGCAAGAATGGGATAGGATTTCGGTGATAAAAATATAGAATGTACAGAAGATAAACACGCAGTAAAAGAATGAATAAGTGCACAAAAGCTAAACTGAAATGGAGTTGCATGAATAGTGATCTGTTTTCGAAGGTTGATAGTAATCGGGGATTTTAATTTGTTTGTCTTGAGTTATTGAGTTTAACAGAAACAATAGCAAAAAAATGTGATGTAGAATCATATAGCTATAGGATCTGTTTTGTTTTGTGGATTGTTATTGTTGGAAACAAAAATTACAGTAGTAAGAGAAAGTTGAAAATGGGAAAAGATAGAAAATTGAAATATGCGAGAAGGATATACGGTTTTGATATTTGATATTAAGTATGAATTTTGATTTGTTCTGTGTGGAGTTGAACTAAATTGGAGTCAAAATAGGGAGTGGATAATAGAGTTATAAGTTGAAAATATGGTAAAATGGAAGAGTAGGAAAACTGGGTTTGTATTTCTAGAGAAAAGAAGGAAGGATGCACGATCATGCTTCTGCACGATCACAACATCGCTGAAAAAGTCAAAAAGCACGATCGTGCTTTAGCACAATCGCAACTTTGCTAATAGGTTGAAGAAGCATGATCGTGCTTCAACACGATCGTGACTTCGCACGATGGTTTGAAAAATCGTGATCGTGCCTCTGCACGATCGTGACCCGAAGCTTTCTAAAGGAAAATAGTTTTCTGAACATCCTTCGATCTTTTTGCTATAACTTCTTCCCCTAACATCCAAATAACTTGATTCTTAAACCAATAGACTCATAACACATTGTTCTTCATCTCCACCAAAAATTATAGCCATATGAAATGGATTGATTGTTGAATTTAAGATGAAAATGTTGAGGAATACTGGAATGTGATAACTAGGATAATTTCACTGAACATACTTCGGTATTTGGACTATATTTTGGTCAGTACGAATCCAAATGGAATGATTCTTGATTTAAATTGAACTATAGACATATGGGTACAAATTGTCTGAAGAGATCAAATTTTAATTCTGTTATTAAGAATTACAAAATCTGACTTGAAGTTGAATACAGAATATAGTTATAGTTCAAAGAATAGTCCAAAGTAAATTGAGCATAACTTTTGGAATACTGAATCAAATTGTATGATCTTAGTGTCATTAGAAACTTAGGACATTGTAGAACAATTTTCTAGAAGGAAGTATTGCCTAATTGTGTAAATTACCTTATTAGAATGGTCGTGCAAGGTTGACCTAAAAGTATGTTGTTACAAAAATCTGAAATGATCAATTGAGTTACGAAATTAGTTTCACATTGTTTTATTGTGGTCCAAACCCTAATTACAAATGATAATTATGAGAGTTTTGATATATGAATGATATGGTGACAAGAATCACGATAAGATACCCGGGATTATCATTGAACATGCATTGTGCATATTTTATATACATAGACGTGCATAAAGGAATACTTATACATTTGTGCAAAAGTGTGATATATGTAAATATGTTTTGTATGATATAGAGGAGCACATTGGATGCCAGTTAGACATTGTCAGACCATCCAGGCAATAGCATATTGGAGCGTACTGTGAGTCAACGTAGATGATTTTCCTAAGATTGATTTGATTTGTTTGACTTCCAATTATTGAACTATTTGTGAATTGTTATGAATTTCGGACTTTAATGGTCTGAGGAGTTTAATATTTGGGAATGTATTGGAAGTGTCCTATTTGCATCTGAATTCTGAATTCTAAATTCTGAATTCTGTATACTCAACGAAAGTTGAATGCCGAACTTAGGTCCGATGACTATGAGATTCTGACTGTGCATCATGAATGACTGTTATACATGGTATATTTTGTATTTGATGCATTTCATAAAATGCATACTCAGATAAAAACGTGATCAGAGTAGCCAATTTGAAAGAGCTTTAAGCTTAGTATTCTGCACATAAAGCTTTGCTCCGTGATTTCTATTTCTTACTGAACCCAATAGGCCATTATCTATATTTATATATGAAAGGCACTCGATCATAACAATAATAACAAATCTGGAGTCTCATATGCATCCGTATTGGTATAAATCTGATCTGAATTTGCAATGATAACATGATGTGCCATGATAATGTGAGCATTTGGATTATACATGTTCTAATATGTGAAAAATATGATATTGTGTATATGACTTGGGTGAAATCATCAATGATGGTTCACTCATTGAGTTCGCAAAACTCATAAAAAAATTGCAACGTGGCTTTTCAGGTACAAGACAGGAGATCTAGTTTCTTAGACTGGACGAAAGTAACTTTTTGGATTAAGGTGTGGCTCAAAGGTCTGGCAACTGACATTAAAAGAGTTGTAACTTATATTTTTTGTAGTTTCTTATCTAGAACTTGTATAAGGATTGTAAATATTTGTTCAATGAATACATTGTAAGCTTTTAACAACGAATGCAAGGAATGGAATGGTTTTAAATTTGATGACTTTTAATTATATTAGATGATACCATGAGTAAGTTGGATATGTGTTTGCTCTAACATACTATATCTTGGGATATGTACTTGAATGTCATTTGGATGTTCAGGTATACACTCCATGGTAGTGGGATGTTGCAACAACGGCCCACGATCGTGGCAGAAGCATAAGTCTTGGCCCACGATCGTGGCAGACAGAAAGTGTACAAGTGGCCCAAAATGATGGCCTGCTTTATGGTTGCTTTGAATTAGTTTTAGAGTTATTATTTATTTGATTTTATATATTCATCCATCTATAACAGTTGATCTATCTTGTTAAGTTCGTAGATAACGGGTAACTAATTGACAATCCTGGTAAGATCAATGCTAACTTCAATACACTATGCACTTGCAATAAACATAGAATAGTGTTGTCTCGTAGAAAAGAAGGATTTTTAAAATGACAAAAAGTAGCTGAGGTCCCAAGGAGACATTATATATTGCTTTTATGACCCTAATTGTGAATTTAGTTATAACTAGCAGTTGTAGGTTTTTGAGAATAGGAGATAAAGTTAAAAATGGATATTGTAATTGTTTCACTTATCTAAATTTAGTGAAGGGACCGCATCATTTAAAATTGTTAGAAAGTGCAAAGCTTGTTAAATTGTATTTGGCTCAAATAAAATTTATACTACTTTCAGATTATTTTAGAAAAAAATGTATTTTATTAATTTATAATTAATAGAACACATAATTTTTTTAACAATTATCCTATGCATAAATCACATAATTTGGATAGTTAATATTTTATCCACCATATATGTCAACTTCAAAGTTGAATTTTTTTTAATTTTAAGATAGAATTTTGATAGATTTTATTGATGAAGTACACGACCAAGGATGTAGACACGCTAAGAATTACATAATTCAATTGAAAAGGCTTACAAGAGGAAAAATGAAAATGAATTTTTAAAAATAGTATCATGAACTCATATTTAAGATCTAAAAAATACAAAAAAGAAGTATAAGAAAAGATAAAAGAATGGTCACTAATATGAACCTTAAGGAAATAATAATATACGAATAGGATGTAAGATTAATATTGACTTCAAACTTTTATAAATTTGTACTTTAATATCTTTATTCGCATAAGGAAATAATAAATGGATAGTATGTAAGATTAATATTGACATCAAACTTTTATAAATTCCGTTCTTTAATATCTTTATTCGCATTCTTATATATATAGATAGATAGAGAGAGAGAGATTATATGATTGATTACAGTGTATAATCTCAATATTAGTAGATGAAATTAATAGTTGGTATTTTTTTAATCACACATAGTCATAATTGAATACAGATATTGCCAGCGGCTATTCAGAAACTTAGAACTAATATCATGAAACTAACTTGTAGTCCTCATTCTAAATTGACAAAACTCATATAAGACAACTATATGCCACAAAAAGTGAAAATTATGACACACAATTGGTTTTGTATTGTATTGATTACAGTAATTCTATAGATTAAGCACGGGTGTCCTGTCCTGTCCTGTCCACACTTTCCCGTCTACTGAATCTAACAGAGATGCCTAGATGGAAGTCCGTATCGAAACAAGAGAGAATTGAGGCCCAGTACATGACAAACACTGGTTTTTAATAAAAAGAAAATTGAAAAACCTTCAATAAATATATACAATAAAAAGAAAACATAAAACCCCAATATAAAAACTTCAAGAAGCCAACCCAACCCAAGCACAGTTAATATTAACAAAATTGCTGAGGATGTCCTCCATAACATAATGAACAATAAGAAAAGATTCCACACGCGGTTTCCTTTCACAAAAACAAAAATGCCGTCCAGTTCATACTTTTGATTAATGGTGTGGGTCCAACTCCTTTCTTGGAACTCGCGACAGATAGACCTGGCACTGGATAACTGTTTTACCAATTCTAAACCCTGGAACCACCGTGAATGCCACCGGAGGATCGGCTTCCGGCGGGTTTTCATACGGGAACAGAGCTTCCTCGTCAACACACTCCATGTACACTTCGGAGAAATTACAACCTTTCTGTACTTGAAAGATTGTGGCTTGAGGGTTGAAAGAAAAGGCCAAGCAATTTAGAAGCCAAACTCGCCTTGCCATTTCTGCAAACGAGCAAAAGAAGGTGGATTCTGGGAATTCACCTGAATCCAAAAGGCTTCTTTGCCTTGAATTTCCAAAGAATGATATTTCCATCTTTGGATGAACAAGATGTAGGTACCTAGCCCGGCAAAACTTCGCGAATGCTGATTTTGGCTTCTGGGCAAGATAATCCATTACTTTGACAGATTTTAGTTCTGTGAATCTCCTCAGAAAGTTCTGCTGCTGATTCTTTTGCTCCGGTAATGACTGTCTTGGATGAGAAAAGCTGGGCAAGTGAAACCCTTCAAACATTATCCTGCAAACAAAGGATTCAAACACATAACACTTGTCATCTGCTCTCGAGTATATCACATCTGAAACAATTGAAGCAGCTGCAGCTTCAAGATCCCAATCAGCAGATCTCATTTGATCAATCAATAACTTCACGAAGCTTCGAATCGATTTCACCGTATGCTGGAGAACACTAATAAAATGGCTAGGACTTGAACCTGAATGGGGAAGTTTGTCCAGCATATTTAACCGCCCACTCTGGTTCAACCTTTTCTCAAGTGATCTGTTCTGCCTCTGACATTCTTCCAATTTTTCCTTAAGATACAGGATCTCCGAGTCCTTGAGCCTAAACTGAGATTCTAGTCGCTTACCCATCATTTCATAGGTTTTTATAAGGCTCTTCAGTTCTTCAATTTCAGCTCTGAGGATAGTTTTGCCTGGAGAAGGATCAAACTGCTTCTTTACATAGCATTGTTTCATCTCTGACAACTTCTTCAACTCGGAGACCACAATTTGATCAGCTGCTTGAATCCCCTCTGCATCATAAGGAGATTGAGCATACTGCAATTGGGCATATGCTGCTTTAACCGATGAAGTGCTTGAGAACAGTTTTGCTACAAGAGCTTCCATGGATTGACGACTGCGTAATTCTTCTTCTTCATCGTCGTGATCATCCATTATGAATGATTTAGGCCAATTATTTATCACCTTCCCCACATGCTTCTCAGCTTTATTAACTTTTTCTTGACGCTTGAAATTCTGAACTGCATCAAAGGGAGCAATCCCAGTTGCTGATCTGAGGTGAAGAACTTTTGCCACAGCACGCCCCAATTTACTCTTTTTTGGAGCCAAAATGGATGCTTCTGTAGAAGCCATCTGCAGATATTATCAGAAATGGCGAAGATGATGATCGGATCAACCAATAATGGAAATTTTGGAACTGCAAAATTGCAATGACGGTGATGACGAGGGCATTAACGAAAAGATAGCTTTTACACATATATCAAGGCCACTGACGGAGGGAAGAAGTTCCTTTTGTTAATTGTTCCACTTTTGGAGTTCAAAATTTGCATGCGATTAAAAGTGAAAAAAAAAAGGCCAAAAGGGGGTAAATAGAGAGAAAAACAATAGATGAGCAAGAAGAGCATAAAGCTGAAAAAAACTTAAATGACTGCCATAAAGATGCATGTAAAGTTGGTAGTTGTCCTTGCTTGTTCTGCAGCATCAAACTACATCTACATGCACAATGAGAATGAGAATTGCAGCTCTAATGAAGTCAAGTTGGGTGAAAGATACTTGGTGGAACAACAACCGTTGTCACTTAGTTCCAAAGACTATTTTGTTTGGTCAAATGTTCCAACCTATTGATTTGTGTGACGTACCAAATAAATAAATACATCTTGCATAAAACAGAACTTTTTCTTTATTTAGCTATCTTTTAATCAGGAGTCTAAACACTCCTTTTGGTTCTACATTTTTCATGATGACAATAATTCACCCAAAATGTTCATAATTGTTTCTATCTCTCAACAACAACAAAGCAACTTGGAAAAATAATAAATTAACAAAACCAAGTCATTAAAGTTAACAAGCAAAAGTCATTTTGTTAGAGATTGGATGAATTTCTAGAGATCGAATCCTCTATTCCAATTAACCAGTCATTAAATCTCATCCACGCATTTATGTAGGACCTACATAAATATGTGGACAAGATTAAGTAATACAGGGTTGGAACACCCTAACAAATACAGGGTGCTCCAACCCGAATTTCTAGTCAAAAGGAACTTCAAATAAAAGTGATGATTTATTGCAATAATTTTGACAACTTTAAAAAGACTACTAATTTGTGAACAAGGAAAAATTGATTACAGTAAGTATTTAATGTAACATTAAAGGCATAGCATGACAAATAAGACAGCCGAAACTTTTTAACCAGATCTTTTTCTTCTCGATTGCAGAGACAAAAGGATGTTAGTAAGTGCATAGTCTAAGGTGCAATACGTTTTCTCTGGAATTTATAATACAAGAAATATATTTCTACTTGCAATTGCAAAACACATACCCACAGCCACAGGGGTCTCACGATTGCAGAAAAATCCTCCCCCTTCTCTTATATTCTTACTTTTCCATTTACCCTTCCTAAAGACAAACAGGTCCACAAGGCACCAAAAGCAAACAGCAAGTCAATAACCCACCATTATGTGAATGGATTTTATCATTTCCAACTACAGTATACCATCTGATCAGGACGTACTCCTCAGCCCAAATACAAGGAAACTGGTTTAGCTTTTAAAAAGGTTAAATGAAACAATGACAGCTAGTAGCCTAGCTATATTAATTAAGGTCGTGCTCAGGGCCAGCTTGAGATCAGTGCTAAATAACTCTTTCTCTAAAATTCAAATATCCTCCCTTTTCTTTCCAGAAATGAGAACCATACATGGGATTCTTAGGTATCTAAATGGGTTGAAGACCACAAGGCCTAAAGCTGCTGAAATCAGGTGGTCCTGTAGTCAGATGATTTAACATATGCTCCTAACCACTCTGCATATATCTATACTAAGTGTAAATCATGTGAACATGAAAATCAGAACTTCAAGAACTGCCCTGCTGGCTGGTGCACAGTCACACACATGGGCATATATTAAACCACCACAGCGAACTCTATTAATAACAAACCGCCCCTACTGCTCTATTCCTTCTACTGCGGATCCCACCCTCCAAAGCCCCGTAACATTTTGTCTTCCTTTCGTTATACTAGTAATTCATTACACTAGACATCCCAGGTGACAAGGAACTAATCTGACACTCAACGTAGGACAAGAAAATATAAAGTGAAGATAGGAACAAAATCTAAATTAAGTTCAATATTTGCAGTATAGTGAGATATGAGGACTGTCCGTGAAGGAGTGCGAGATACCAAACGCCCATAAATAGAAGGGTGAAAATTTTAGTTCGAAATTGATTAGTGATGACATGGCAATCAACAACAGACTAACGAGTAGATAGAAAGAAAGGTCACTTGTACCCAGAGAGAGAGTGTAAGTCTAACATACCTCCCAAATGAATAAAACTCTCTTTCAGCCAACTCAATTCTCGTAATATTAATAAAGAAAGAACCGACCCTGCCGGCCTCCTATTCCGAACCCTAAAAATCTGAGCCTGTAACCAAGTTCCAAAACTAGAAGAAAGAACCGTTAAAGACTTGGTGTTTACAACCAAACAAACAAGAAAGGCAGAATTAAAGAGCTATAAAATAACATGAAAACAGAGGTACAAACAAGAGATGGTGATTCACTGGAAGAATCAACGAGTAGATAGAAACGAACAAAATTCCAAAGATAAATCTGAACCAGGCCAAGGAATCGCAGGAAGGCGAAGAAATCAACAGAAAAATAAAAATCAGGAACTGGATTCCATAGTATACCGAGGAAAAAAATCAGAATGAAAACAAAGCCAAAGCCTCATACAAGCTCGCATACTTGGAACAACAGTATTTGCTCGTAGAACAAAATCCAAATATAACCCTTTAATAGCATATAATTTGGTGAATCTAGGATCGAGAAGAAAATTATTTGGAAATTCCACACGGAAAGGAGAAACAACAAACTACCCAGTTAAGGAAATAATGATTATATTCTATTGCAATAAGCACCGACGAGAGAGAGAGAGAGAGGGAGAGTTAACAAGCTACCAGTTATATCCTCCGCTTACCTAACACAGAAGAAACTTCCAAGAAAAATCTTTGGTTTTGACCAAAATCTAAACTTTTATCTCTGGAATGACATCAAAGCAATGATTTCCTATCTGAGCTTGCTCTTCGGCTCTGCTCGATTAATAGAGAACATCCTTTGGAGAGCTCAAACGTAGTTGCTATAGCCATTAATGAAAATATAGAGAGCCAAGACGAAGCAAAAAGTGAGAAGAGGGTGCGTCGGAGAAGAGGAGAAGAGGGTGGCCGTTGCTGGGAGAAGAGGATGGCTGACGGTGCGTCGGCGATGGCGGCGATGGGAGAAGAGGATGGCTGACGGCGTCTGCTCTGATGGGAGAAGAGGAAGAATTGAATTATGGATTAGGGTTTCTGAGTTTGTATGTATATATATATAATGGCAAAATTGTAATTACTATATAACGGGTAAACGGGTATGGGGGTGGTATGTAACGCCCCCTTACCGTAGAGTACCCACCGGAACGCCCGTAGGTCATTCCAGTACATATCCTACGATAAGAGAACACTACTGACAAACACCACTATACTCCCCATGGCATCACAATAATAAAACAGTAATAAGAAATTGAAACTTTTTAAAACCAAACTGGGTTCCATTGCATTTCATCAAACTCAGCATTTATACAACTATTAGTGTTCTCAGTCTGTACAATCCTCCAAACACTTTACACAAAGTACTATACAATAAGTCACAAGTAACAGTTCTAACTAGAAGTCTCCAAAAGAAAGCCCAGCTGACCGACCTTTGAGCC
>JANZXV010000005.1:25161488-25172544 GCA_027576455.1 Erythroxylum roigii | reverse complement strand
TGCGGGCAGCCGGGAGAAGGCTTAACTGGTCTACGTCGACGTGACTCTGCTGAGTGGACTACCTTACCCACATAACATGTAATCATGCATAAGACTGGACTTGTCTAGTCCATCTAGCTGATTCTGAAAATGGATTTCATGCATCCATAAAAGCTGATTTTTTTGAAAACATAATTTTCATGCTTCATTCACATTTCATGCTTTTACTAACATTGACAATCACTCAATTCATGTCAAGTTTTCAACAACATCATGAACTACTATTATTCTAACCACTCATGGATCATTTAATGCTCATTTTCAAGCAATATTCATGCTGTTCTCATACTCATGCTATCATTCATATCCATTTAACTCAAGTTACTCAAATCAACTCATTCATCATAATAATGTCAAACAATGGCATTTATGGCTAAGGTTCTCACATAGTGACAACCATGGATCATCTTAAAAACATTTAATACATAATCAAAGCTTACTCTTAAGGTAGTTAGAAACCATACTTGTCATTAATTTATTTGGATTCATCTCTTACTAACATAAAGATAAACATGGAACCTACCTCAAAACTAGCTTAATCCTTGCCTAATGAAGCTCTTCCACTTGTTCTTCTCTTTCTCTTTGTTCTCCTTCAAGAACAATAACAAACCCATTTCAACATAATTTCCAATAAAAATCTACATAATCTCTTTCATGAAAACAACTTCAAAATCACTATACCCATCTACTATCAAGGCTTTCTAACTCAAAACCCAAGCAAAAACTCAAACTTAATCTCAAGGCTTACCTCAAAACTTCAACCAACTAAGTGGTTTCTTGTATCAAATGATAGCTTAGCTCTTCCTCCACACTTTTAAGTCTTGGACTTTCTCCAAACAACTTCTAGGTAGCTTGGAAAATCAAACCCTAGGAACTCTTCTTCTCTTCTTTCTTTTTCCACCATGAACGAAACTCTCACCCTTTCTTTCCCTCTCTCTAATTTCGGTGGACACTCCAACAAGGCAAGGTAAGTCTTCTTTTCTCTTCTTATTTCCTTTTATACTAATTCTAATAACTTAAGCCCTTTGGGCTCAAGCCCAAGGTCCATCTTCTTCTAACTTAAAACTAACTCCATCTTCCTTCTTTACTACCATAACTTAGGCCCAACTTATAATCAAGCCCATCTTCTCTTCTTCTTTTTATTTCCTTTAGGCCCAAAGCCCATTAACATATTTAATCCATGCCAACTAACATATCTAACACATAAATTTCAACTAACACATTAAATTTCTTTAACTCAAGCTAACTAACTTCATTAATTCTCTTTATCCATACCATATAGTCTTAGTCAAATTAACATGTTAATTTATCATATTAACATGCTAATTAATTCCATAAAAATACTTGATTAATCCAATTAGACCCCAAAGTTCATTTTAACTCATGCTTGACTCTTTCCAAGAATCATACCCTTTTTCTTCTAACCCAAATCTGCTCTTGACACAACTTAACTGCCCCAAAATAAATCAACTTACACTGGTGGGCAACTCAACTTATTCAAACACCTCGAGTTATTCCGACTGATAACTCGAGGTATGCTGACTGATGAGTCATACCTCGAGGTATGCTGGATGATAACTCGAGGTATGCTAACTGATAGCTCATACCTCGAGGTATGCTAGCTGATAACTCGAGGTATAACAATTATTCATCAAACATTTCTCATATAATCTATCTTGAACCCTAAATCATCTTTTCCATTTCATTTTACATTCATGAATTCCTCTTTCTTTATACCTGAATAATCATGAACAATTCTTCAATTAATCAAAAAGGTTCGGGGCCCAATATAGAGAAACAGAGAAACATGCATACCAAAAGTAGCAGGCAGTTTAAAGCTAATATTTATTGATAATATGGAAGGCACTGGAAGAGGGGTTTACTGTTCAGCTGATGAAAAGGAGATGTCATCAGGGCTTGAAAACGGTGTTTGGGACACTTAACCAATGTCTTGGTTCATAAAGAGACAAGAGGGGAAGCTACAGTCAACTTGCATCGGTCAGATTAAGGGAGAAATATGAAGAAGAAAAATGAGTTTATGGATGATCTGTCTTATCTTTTAATCACCAAAGGAAAGACTGGAGCGTTCATGTTACAATGGCTAGGCAGAAACCTAATTGCTTGGTCATCTGCCTCTAAGCTCATTCACGGCGTCTTAAGAGGGTGGGGATTGCAGATACTCCAACCCTAATATGGAAAAGTTCGAAGGAAGATTGTGGGGATTAGGTTTTGTTTTTCCCATTTTGGTCTAATTAGTGTTTTAATCTGTACATGGAATGTTTTCGTTTTAGGGGACTTGTTATTTGGGAGAAACGTTGTCGTTTTGGTTGATGGGTGAGTCTTTTGTCTCCCCAAATTATGTATTCCTCTTCTATCTTTAATCAAGTAGAGATGAGTAGTTAATGGGAAGTTGTCTTAATCTGTAACACCCATATACCCCCTGGGAGGATCTGAAAGTATCACACAAAATAGTACGGAAACATTTCAAAACAAACTAAACATTCATTACACACATTCCCAAAAACTTAAACACAGATATTACCTTTCATTAAAAGTTGTTTTTAAACAGAACACATCAAACATATTGTATTTATCCAAATACATGTCATAATTTCAAAAGCCAACCTATTTAAAGGTTATTACAAATTTCTTACAGGATATTACAAACCTTATCCACAAATATACAAAATGTCTCAATACATTGAAATATATCTCAAAGTTAAACACAACAAAGATTTAATAAAAAAAAACTCCCAAAACAGAACACATTCTTCATTGGCCACTGCCGTTGTCTTTGTCCCAGTCTTTATACCCTTCTATTTGAGCCTACACGAGGCAAATCCATTGTGCTAAGTATATAACTTAGTAGGGACTAACTAAGCAGGATACATAATGAAAACAGTCTCTAAACGTTCACATATTCAAAAGCAATCCAAATGTCATGCATCACAAAACATAATATAACATAGTATAACATAATATATATTTATTACAGAGCAAAACTCACCAGTGTCAGAATTCAAACACAATGTATTTCAGAACTGAATATAATTTATCAATATAGAATATTTCTCATATGGAAGCAAATCATTTAAGTCTTATATCAGAATGTACAATTCTTATAACTGAATATCAGAATAGGGTATAAACTATTCAGATTAGAACATGATTTGAACCAGAACAAACTTTGTTTATATCAAAACTAAACATGTGTCAAAATACAAAACAAGTTAGACTACTAAACTGTTTTACAAAAGTGGGTATCGGGACTAATACAGGAGATACCATGATCGGTATCATAAAACAGAAGAGACTTATGCCTCAATAACAGGAGGCACTGAACTGTCAGTAATAGGAGACACCAAAGTGTCAATAACAGGAGACACCGAAGTATCACAGGAGTAGCTGTAGACCCTTCTAGGCATGCCTATTTACATACAACTAGGACTTAATAGTTTTAAAACAAAACAGGTTCATTTTAGAATTCTCATGTGAGGAACATATTGAAAATCATACAACTTTGTTCAACTTGACATATTCATAGATTTCCAAACAAACTAACATTTCTTACAATATCCAAACTCTCATTCATTCATATAACATCTCCAAAATTCCAGACATGAACATTTGGTAAACAACAATTCATTCTTAATGAATTCAGATGACAATTAAACTTCGGGTAGAGGAAGAGAAATGTGTGAGGAGTTTGTGGTCCAAATTTCAAGTCAATCGGAGGTTCGGAGAAGAAGTTATGATCAAAAGAGTGAAGGGTGTTCAAAGTTGTCAAATAGCAGGATACCTCCACTATCACGATCATGCTTGTGCCCGATCATGCACTTCCAATTGATCCTCCTTTGTAATGATCATGCTTGTGAACAATCGTGCAACCCCTTAATGACCCCTTTCAGTAACGATCGTGCTTGTGCACGATCGTGCACTACCTTTTATTCAAACTTCATTCCAGCTCTGCCCAAAACAGACTTTCAGGTCAATTTTTCATGGTCATTTAGACAATGAAAATGAAGGATTTAGGTAAAACATTCTTCTAATCAATTATGCCTTTATATCTTAAGTTTCTAATGACATTAATTTTATGCAATTTTGTTCAGTATTTTGAAAGGTATACCTAAAATACTACAGAATGTTCTCAAACAGTGACATAATCCAGAAGCTCAACTTCAAGCCAAAATTTGAAACTCTTAGTGACAGAAATCAAATTTGATTCCTTCATGAAAGTTGTAGATATATGTATCCAGTTTAATATTAATTTAAAATCATCCTATTTGGATACCTACAGGTCAAGATATGGCTAAAATACCAATTCCTTTCCAGTGGAGCTACTCTTTCTAACCAGTATCCAGCATGTATCAAATTTCTAACCTCAATTCTTTCTTAATTCAGTACACATTTTATCCACTTCAAATATCAAACAATACATGTTACAACAGGATACCAAGTTTATAATTCCCTTACCTCACTAAACTTCAAATTCAACTCCAAGAATCCAACTAAACCAAGCTTCCAAACAAGCAGCACATACCTAAGTTAATATGCAACTTTCAGCTTTAACATAACAATGGTACAAAAAATTAGTAGAATCTTTTTCTAGCTTCAGTAGCTTACCAAAATTCAAGTGATGACAATCCAAAGTCCAACAAAAATTCTAGAAGTTAGAGAGAAAATGGGAGTTTTGGTGGATAGAAGTAAGTAAAATGAAGAAAGAACAAAACAAAAAATGTTTCTAGCAGAAACTTGCTTCATCACCATCTAAGTGTCACTCCCACCATAAGGCATATGTCTTCTTTGCATGTGTCACATATGTACTGCACTTAAGCTACCACTTGTCACACTTCCATTAAACCATTTGTCTCTTAATGAATGTTTCCAAATGCCACAATTTAATTAGGCCACTTTTCACTCTATTAACAATGTCATTTGTCACATTCTTGCCAAGCCATTTGTCATATAATGGATGATGCCAAATATCAATGCATTAGCTATGCCAAATATTACTAAC
This sequence comes from Erythroxylum roigii, assembly GCA_027576455.1. Taxonomy (NCBI): domain Eukaryota; kingdom Viridiplantae; phylum Streptophyta; class Magnoliopsida; order Malpighiales; family Erythroxylaceae; genus Erythroxylum; species Erythroxylum roigii. Next base: position 25,167,488 of record JANZXV010000005.1, on the reverse strand, counting down.
TCATAGGCTTAATCATACTAATTTTTATGTACCAACTTAACTTATCACTTGACAATTTTCCTAGTCTAAATGTAACTTTTAATTGAATACCTCAATGCTCTAATGGCATCAATTAATCCCAAGTTACTAACTATAGTCCATTAATACCACAATTCAAGTCATATGAAATTGTCATTCTTATCACAATTTTTAATACCTATCAAACATGTACTTTCATGAACATATACCATTTCTACTAAGTTATAGTTTGGGCCCTTACGTAATCCTCATCCTAAACTTGAGATAAAACTCCATCCAGGTGAATCTGTTATGTTGCTCATATTTTCCAAATAACTTAAAATTTAAATAAGTAAACCAATAACAACAAATTAAAGTGATTAGTATAATAAAGAATTCAGATAAAAGTAATGCTTAGATAAGGGATTCCCTTTAGCATCATCTTTGTAGTCATGATTCAATAAAGTTAGAAGATTTCTATAATCTGGATCAACAAAATTCCTAGGTTATAAAATTGCTCTCTTTCGAGACACAATCACTTATATAATTGGTCCCTATATCCAATTAAAGTTCCTAGGAGCCCATTACGTTATATGAATATGAATTTTCATGAAAGGTTTAACTTAAACATCAAAAGATATATGTAAGCTTATCTTTAGTACCCATATAACTCCTAATATCTAAGCATGTGCTTACTTACATGTAAGTTTTATCGAATTGTCTAAACGTAAATTTATATCAAATCTGTCTCTAGGATAATTAAATCCCATTAAAGATATTCAAAGATATTTCACAAAAATAAATCTCACTTCATAAGTAATATTAAATCAATCTTTAACAAAGACAATACTCTATTTAAACATATAAATAAACTAGCCACAAATCATGTTTTCATTAATGAAGACAAGTGATAAAATAAAAAACCTCAAGTTAGAAAGAATTCAAGATGAAATCTTCATATTCCAAACAACTTATACATTGGGATAAGCTCTAATCCTTTGTTATTATATATATATATATAACTTCCAAATTGATCTCTTGAAGCTTCTTCCACCTCCTAATTGTTAACCCTAGGTTTAAAATAGAAAAGAACAACAAAAGATAATTTAAATTAAGCTTTTTGCACCTTACATGCATTTTATCTACCTGGGATACTATTATGACATGCCCATTTTCTAGTTTGTATATCTTTCTATAACTTTTTTAGGCATAGCCATATATCATATTGTATTGCTCTTTAAAATTTGGCTATATTACATAGTCTCTCTATAAGCTAAGTATTTAACTGTGTCTTCATCATCATATAGTCATAATGCTGGGAAATTAGATCAGGATCTACTGTCCCACGTAGTGGAATAATTATGAAACTCTTTTGTATTTTGATTTCTTGAAAGTTAAGATCCCTTTAAATTCTATAAAATGATTAACACATAAATCATAATAAATTGTTAATCTTAATTCATACCTTATTCTAAAGCTTGATCCTTTTCTTGTTGTTTCAAACCATTTTCGAAATTGACTTATCCCAAGCACTATAGTCATATAAGTGTTTTTCTTTAACAATATCTATATAACAAGTTGAGAGAATTCTGTAACTATTCTCGAGGGGTTAGATAAGGAGTACTAGCTTCTTTAGAGCTTAAACCTATTTATAATAGGTTTTGGATATTTTAGTAGTTTAATTGAAATTAAATTCTAATTTCAATTAAACTTTGATTAGAACTAAAATTAATTATAATATTAAATACCAATTATGCCCAAATAAGATTCAATATCTCATATTGATCCTTATATATTAAATATCTCATACTTAATCATAAAGTTTCTCAAACTTTACAATCAAACCCAACTCGAATAAAAAACTTTTCTCTCTTCCACTTACCTTTGTGTGTGACCCATTAGGTTCCCAAATATATTGGAAATGAATATAAATTATGATCCTAAATTATATTTAATATTATATAAATTAAACTCCTTTAATTTTATCTTTAATTCTCTAATTAAATAATTTTTATCCATATATCAAGATTAACATAGCAATGACTACTCCAAATATTTAATAAAGTCAAAGTAGGTTTTACTAACCTTTCTGTTCATGATCTTTTTGTATAATTCAACCCTTCTATCATACAATGTTTCGATTAGTAATTGATTTATTAATGATATTAGTAAACTATTTATAAAGCGTCATTCCACCTTGGCCAAGGATTTCCTAAATCATTTCTAATCAAATAATGAAACATTCTTTCTAATTACTTTAGGGTGATGAATCATATATTGATCACTCAGCTATCTCTATTAAACTGAGTATGACTAAGAATGGGACCTTAGAGTGTAACTTTTCAAGTTATAAGGTTGCTTATGACGTGGAGGTAAACATTAGTTCAAAAGTTATACTTCAGAAAGAGTGTCTTAAGTATCTGGGATCTATCATCCAACTCAATAAAGAGAATGATGAAGACATAGTTCATCGTATTAGATCAAGGTGGCTTAAATGGAGAAGTACATCAAGAGTTTTATATAACAAGAAGATACCACTCAAGATCAAACATAAATTTTATCATTTAGTTATTAGGTCAGTCACACTTTATAGGACGGAGTGTTGGCCCATCAAACAAATACATAATCATAAGTTAATGATGGCAAAAAAGGGGATGCTCTGTTGGATGTGCAACCTTATTAGAAGAGATAATGTTAGAACTATAATGGTAAGGAACAAAATAATGGTGGCTAATATTAATGGAACATTAAGAGAGATAAGGCTTAGCCTGTTCAGACATGTTAAGAGAAGACATCCTGACGTTCTAGTGAAAAGATGTAAGAAAATTGTACTTAAGAACTATAAGAGAAAAAAAAGGAAGGCCTAAGAGGAGTTGATGGGAGGTGATAAAAAATGATATGGAATTATTGAAACTTACTAAGGACATGATCCTCAATAAAATTTTTTGATGTACTAGGATACGAGTAAAAGATCTCACAAAAAGATGCCCTTCTCTTTTTCATAGGTCTTTTAAACATTTTCTTTCAAGTCTTGTGTCTTGTATTTAGCTTAAACATTTAATATGTAGTACTTTTTCTTAGTTATTTAGCCCAAAATTTTCCTTATTTAGTCTAAACGTTTTCTAGTAATGATTTATTTATTTATTAGTCTTCTTTCTTGTTTATGTATTTATTTACTTATTTTTAATCATTATTACATTATTATTTTATTTTTAATCATTATTACTTTATTATTTTAATATGTATTTTTTCATGTAGGCCTATTGAAAATGCCCTCTCTATTAGTTGTGAAAGGCAACATATTTCTGGACTTCTTCAGACCCCACATATTATCTGAACTTTCAGTTAGATGTTGTTGTATAAATTTAACTAAGATGACATACATGAACCACCCCCCAAAGTTCAAGAAAAAGTTATTATAATTATCTCATATTGTTAATAAGTAATTTGCTAATTTTTAAATATTATTTTAATTATAATAATAAAATGATATTTATAATGATTATTGTTTTGGGGAGTGAATTATGTTCATAATTTGAGGTTGATATATACAAAAGGTAAAATATAATCATCACAATATAAATCCACAAATACATATTGAAATATTTATGAGGATTTATATCTAAATGGTAAATATTTTTATAAAATTAAATGATATGACCTTATAATTTGACTTCATGCCTTTTATTTCTTGAGAGTATTAATTAATTCTTTTTCAATTAAAAAATTAATTGATGATACATTAAAGTGTTACTATGTTTTCATATAAACTATGCATATGAATGGTAATATCTAATTGTCATGGTAATAAATACAAGCTAGTATTTATGATAATTTATATTTAAATGATAAATGCTATTATAAGATCAGTTGATGATACATTGATATATTACTTGTGATTACGTGTGGTAATAAGGTAGGTCCGAAATTTTATGGTCATAGGCTTAGTCCAAAATTTCATCAGGTCTGAGATTTTCGACCCAAGCTGACCTTGATTGGATTTGGGCAGCTCGAAGTCTAATCAAATATGAATTTGATTAAATATATTTTTAATTTTAAAAATAAAAAATTAACGACATATTTATTGAAAATTGGGTAGGGCTAAGTCGGGTTTAGGTTTTTCTTATAAAATTTTAGGCTTTGAAAACTTTCAAATAAATAGTTGACCTAACTTGAAGGCCAATTAAGTCAGGGAGGGCCAGACAAGCCTTGCCTTTCTTACTAGTGATTATTTTTATATATAAACTATATATATCATAATTATTTATTTATTTATCATACTAACAATATTTCTAAAAATTATATCATTTTGGTTTTTTAGAATTGAAATATTATTGTTATTGGTAATTTTAATAGGAATTTATTTTGGGTGAAAGCAAGAAGTTAACGAATGAAATATTAATATTTGAATAATTAAATAGTTTTTGAAAGGAAAAATCAGTAAAGATGTAAAATTTCTTTAGTTGAAAATATAAAAACAAAATCAAGCACTATTATTTTATCTTTTGAAAAATAAAAATAAAGAATATCATTCGCGTCATAGTACCAAAGAAGCCTTGGGCTAAAATTTGAAGATGATATAGATGAGCCGATTCGGCTTATTGAAGGGTAAAAGTTAGAAAAGAGATCGAAGCAGAAACTAAGGCCCCGTTTGTTTTCATTTCTTGGCCATTTTTGGTTGTGGTTTTTATTAAAAATGAAACCTTCTATTAAAACACGTTTGGTTAGATATTGTTGTGTTACGACATTTTAAAAATTAAAAAAACTATAATCAATTTACGAAAACCAGAAAATTACGTTTCCTTAATATTTCACAATAGTTTTCTTCTACTCTAAAACACTTTTTTCTCTTCGCTGCGCCACATCTTCGTCTTCAGGGCTTGTTGTGATTTTTTTGTGACTCCAGGTTTGTGCTCTATTATTCTATTTCTATAATTTTTCCACATATTTGGTTTGTGTGCGATTTCCTATCTGCTTGTATTTGTTCTTTTCCTTTACTCTTTCGGTGCGAGGATATGGCTTTCTTTTTTCCTTTTCTGTTTGACACCGTTTCTTCATGGAAGCACCTCAGCCTACCATGGCATCCGGAAGCTTCTTCTATGACAACCGAGAATACGAAGATAGGCACGAACGAGAAAAGGTAGAAGTTGGTTTTGGGAGTAATTTCAATTTAAAACGTTTATCTGTACTTACGCATGAGAAGTTAGTAGAATGGTGTAAGCAAGAGATGTTAAGGACTAGGATGGTGAACCTTATATTTGCTTTCATTGAATCCCTGTAGGAAAGCTTGCGAATGGATTTAGTCCAGATTGTCTTCACGTCATTTAATGTGGGGTGGAGGCATTTAATGTTTTCTTCGCAGCTTCACGTCTCTTAGTGTAGAGTAGAGTTCTACTTTTTTCTTGTAGCATGTGGAGGCATTTAATGGAGGCTTTATCCTAATTAGGTTTTTGTGTTCTTCAACCTTCACGTGGATTCATTCAGCCTTCACATGTATTCATGCATTAAATGCAATGTTCAAACATAAAATGTGTGCCTTTCATGCCAATTAACACGTATATTCTTATTTTTATTATTGTCTTCATGTAATATACCTTTGTTAATGTAAAGAAACCATTTTCTTTAAGTGTGGACTGAAGTAAATCACGCGTTAGTATAAATTTAACATTCAATATACACAATGCACAAGAAGGGGGGTTGAATTGTGTATCCTTTTTCGTAAATACAATCCCCTTTTCAATTTCTTTGAAAACTTGCCTTTTCAAAACTATTAAGTAAGAGTGTCACGATGTATTGCAATTAACTTCTAAGTACTTGTATAAACAATAGAAATTAAAGGTAGAGAGTTAAAGAGTAGAAGTCGACACAACAGTTTTATCCTGGTTCACCCCAAACCGTGGGCTACGTCCAGTCCTTAGAATCCTTTATGAGATTTCACTATTATTCTAAAAAATACAAGTATTCTTTTCACCGAGCCTCTTCAAGTCCCTTACAGCACGTATT
>JANZXV010000005.1:25133488-25155307 GCA_027576455.1 Erythroxylum roigii | reverse complement strand
CTAAAGATTCACCTTTTTCTGCATCAAGTTTGACATTCGGCTCTATAGGACTATCGACTGGTTTAGTGCCTAATAAATCAGTTTCTTCCAAAAGATCAAGAACATATTTCCTTTGGGATAAACAAATACCCAATTTAGACCTTGCGACTTCAATACCCAGAAAATATTTTAGGGGACCTAGGTCCTTTGTCTGGAAGTTGATCTGCAGAAATGATTTTAAGGACTGGATCCCTGCTTTATCATCACTTGTGATAACAGTGTCATCAACATAAACAATCAAAAGAATTCTACCAGCTGCAGAGACCGATACTGCATATACTTAGCATACTCATCCTGAAATAGAGTGACACAGGACTGTGAATCTGCAACTGGTGGAGGATTTTCTTCTAGTGATGCATAATGGGCTGCTCGTAATTTAGGATGCTTATCCCAATTGGTCTCTTCTTCATGACCATAATTATTACACTATTTGCAATAGGGACGTGTTCCTCTACCACCACGTCCTCTACCACTACGTCCAGTACATCCTCCTCTACCACTACAACCACCATGTCCTCTTCTAGCTTGCCAATCATAATTTGTTGCAAGCACTGACCTCTCAGAAGTGTTCTCTGACGGACCTTCTTTAGCCATGAAACGAGAAAGCCTAGAAAATACTTCGGCCAAAGATGGGATTTTTACACCTCCAAGGATTTGTGGTCAAACAGGCTCAAACTCAGGTTTCAATCCCGATAAGAATGTTGTTATAACAATGAGCTCTCTTTGCCTTTGTATCTCCTTTACATCAAACGTGATTGGATGTAAAGAATTCAACTCTTCATATGCTTGTTTCACCTTCTCAAAGTATTCAACCAAACTTCCTTCCTGCCTGGACTTAAACAACTCAATAGAGGTATCATATACACGAAGCATATTACTTGAATATAGAAGCTTGGCATAGTCCTGAGCTTGCTTAAAAGTATCGGCATGAGAAAACAAGTTTGAGATTTCAGGTTCCATGGAATCAAAAAGAATATGTAGCAATTGCGCATCATCGACTAGCCAATTCTCTAGTTCTTTGTTATCTGTTGGAGGATCAGTTGTGAGATGAGAAAATTTTCGTTGACCCTTGAAAAATAACGCAACATTCTTAGACCAGAAAGAGTAATTATTACCATTTAGACATTGTTTGGTGATTCGCAGATTGGAGGATCCCATTGTCGGAACCGTTCCCGAGCCACTGGACACTGACTTTTCATTGGGTGTTGACATACTTGCAATCTACTCACTAGAATTATTGACGGAAGATGCTGAACTGTGGCTGCCGATAACTTGGAGCATATGACGAATGACAAAATACTCAGGTTCTGGTCATATTTGACACAAACCGAGACCAGAACCTTGTTTAGACTGAGGAGGCAAGCTGACCCATAAACTCGCCGTCGCTAGAGGACGCTAGATAGTGATGCGTCACTCACGCTCTGATGCGTGGGAGGTTTCTGGCAGCCGCGGCGGTGCTGCTCTAGTCGCTGGTTGTCACTATGAGGTCGGTTTCGGTGTGACGCAATCTAGGGCAGAGAAGAAAGGTGTCGCAGTCTAGGGCAAAGAAGATGATGCAGTTTAGGGCAGAGAAGAAAGGTGACACAAAGAAGAAGGGAATGGTCTAGGGTTTAAAATGGCTCTGATACCATGCTGAACAAATTAGCAGAAGAATTGAGGGCTTGATAATTCATCAAGACCCTAATTTGATTTATATAGCAAGAGAAAACTAATTACATAAAGAAGAGAAATCCTAGGGGATTTAGGAGATCACTAGAATCATGGATACATTAGGATTCCTAAGACTTTCCTATTCCTAATAAGTTATAAGTCTCACAATCCATCCCTTTATTTCATTTCTTTTTTTCATGATTTTCAGTGTTAAATTTAAACTTCTTTTGTTTGTACTATATTGGCCTTATGAAAATAGACTATTATGATAGTTTATAATATTATATCCATATCGGAAGATAACATACTTATGAATTGATCATATATATAGGGTATTAAGAGCCTACATCAATTGTGGGAATCCTTTCATACCTTGGATGCCAAAGTAGAACCTTAGGGTTTTGGGAAAAAAAAGAGGGGGAAGAAAAAAGGGTGTCAATCTGTATCAGTGTGTGAGAGCTTCTATCTTTCACAGGTTTCAGTGCTTGTGAGTTGCTCTCCATTGGACTACTTTTTCCTGTGTGTTGTGTTCCTCTCTGTGTGAGTGAGCTTCTATTCTCTGTTGGGCTACTTTTGTCTTGCTTGATGCTATTAACATTGCTTTTATTTGTTTGTTGCTTTTGTTGTTTCCAATTTTTGTTGGTAAGGCTAACCTTTTAGTAGTAATTGGTGATGTTGGAAGTCTCTATCTGATTTTGGTCCTATAGCAATATGGTTATTGAAGAAGTTAAGGCCTCTATTATTGAATTTTACTTCTTAACATCATTTATTTGTTATTTTTCTTACCAAGCACAATTATTATACGTGGCAAAGGTGAGAGAATACCAATCATCTAACATACGACACACGTACTAGTGATCTTAAATGGACTAGTTAGGAGGCAGAGTTACACTATATGATGGTCTCTTTATTATACCTTGCACCTAAAAGACTAGTGGAGCTTGCTTATGGATAATAAGACTTTTCTTACCTTTATGATGGCATTTAGTTTTTATTTGACACTCATGAGGAAGCAAGCCTATTTTTGATTGTTATGCCAAGTATAATAAAGCTTTTGAAAATTGGAATAGTTTGATGTCCATCACAACAAATGTTGTTAAGATGAGGGAAAAAAGTGAGTAACTTGAAGTTATGGGTTTCCTTTGAGTTTATGAGAGGAATATGCAATAGGTTGCTTGTAGATTCATTCAAATAATAAGGCTGGATCTCTAGAAGATGTTCACCGCTGTGTTCAATGTGCATGAGTGTATTATGAGTGCTCTTGATGTATTTGATTTAGTTAGTTGAAGATTTGATAAAGGTGGCTGACATGGGGGTGAGTTGGTCAAGGAGGTGGTATAGATGGTCAATAAAAAATGTGTTATCACAGTGGAGCATCAAATCATATGATGAAAAAATGTTTGCAATTACGTGCAAACTTATTGATGAAGTATGGATTTGGTGTATCAGACTGAGGAGACTGATAAGCAATTGGTTGTAATTATTGAAGAGGAGCCATACCAAGTATAGTTTGCCTATGTACTTAAGGATGTGATAACGTGATAGATTAAATCATGGGATATAGCTGTTATCCCATGATTTACTCACAGATGCATTTACCTATTATATCTAGGAAACTTTACTTTTTCAAAGATAGGATTCTAAAATGCTTGTTTTGGAAATTTCCCTTTTCCCTTGCATTTACATTGTCAATTGGTTCATCCTTCTATTTCTAATTTGAAAAAAAAAATGCCTTAGTTTAGAATGTCATTTTTTGATTGTTAATATCGTGAGTATGCTAAAGATCTGTTTGATTTTATTGCGATTGTTGTAGAGATGACAAATTTTACTTGGCATGACCTGAAGTCAACAGGCTTGGATTTACCTATTTCGACTCGACTTGAACTTATTAAGTTTGGTTAGAGTTGATCTGGGTTTAGGCAGGGTTCATGCTTTGTTTTTTTTCTTAAATATTCGAGCTTCGGGCATGGATTGGACTTGGGTTGCCTGAGCTTAACCTGATTCGAAGCCTAAATATGTCAAGTAAAATGACCTCACCTTGAGTAAAGTGACTCAACATATGCTTGATTGAGCTTTAGGTTGCCCCAGTTCGATTCAAAGCTCACTACGTCGCTTTCAAATATTATTTTTAATTAGGCTTGGTGCAAGCTTGATTGAACTTTAGGTTGTCTAGGCCCCCGATCAGGCTTTAGGTTGAGCCTGGGTCCAAACATAAATTTTTGGGTCAAGTTTGAGCTATAAGGGAGTTTGGCCTAACCCAATGCTGAGCATAAATTTTTGGTTTTTTATTTTTGTCTTTGAATTTAGTAAAAATGCTATTTGGTTAAGCTTTTGTTTTTTTTCTATTTTGATTTTTTAAAGTTGTCATAACTTATTAAAATCATAAAAACTAGTTTTTTTTTTTGGTTATAATCGGATTTACCAATGTACTATTTAATTATTTAAGACAAAAAGGTATGAACTATTCCTTAATATTTCTTAAAAAGTCCAAGTTAGTCTTTGCTAGCTTATGGCATGTCATAACTATGCAATTTGGACCTTCCAGGTATTGATGTGATCTTAAAAATGATTTTTTTCAAACATTAGTTAAAACTGGGAATTTCAACTGAACATTTCACTATAGTCTAAATAAGTTCGTACTGTTATCTTTGTTCCTAATTTTAGAATGCAATGAGTACTATTTTGGTAATGTTAGGGTGTAAAGTGGTACTAGAGAAAATGAGAGGGATGTACTTAGATTTTTTGTGAAAGGTTAAGGTGCAAATAACATCTTGAACTATCATTTAGTATTAATTATTAATAAGAATTATGACTAAGATAATTTGATTATTCATTATATTCTTTTAATAATTATTTTAAAATTAAGAATCAAAAAATATTTTGAAAGATCAAATTATTTTCAAAATTGATCATTATTTTAATAAATATATTTTAAAATTAAATATCTTAAAAATATATAAATTTGAAAAAAGTTATGTATGAACATTTTTAAATATCAAATATTTAATTCTAAATAATAATATTAGTTTTAATAATGAAAATACATATTAACAATTTATAAATAAAATTTTACAATTTTTGGCTTAATTATTGATTTAATGAAATATAACAATTGATATTTATTAATAGATATCTTATAGGAGATTAAAATAAAATTATTTACTTAATTGATTCATCTCTAAAGCTTAATTTAATATTTTATTGTTATAACATTAATATTAAAAACCAAACAAGTTATGTTTTTGTTAAAAAAAGGATATTAAAATTAGTAAATGAAAATTAAAAATCACTATAGAAAAACATAAGTGAAAGGTGATACAAGATGCTTTATGCATTCCTATTTTGCGTAGATAATGTGCCTTAGATAATTAGCACAGTTGTAATCTCAATCATTCTCAAACTCCAAGAATCAAAGGCGAAACAAGATGTTCTATGCATTCCTATTTTACCATGCTGTTATTCGTCGTAATCTACGGATCCATGGCACCAAATACAATTTCATTTCTATCCACTGTGAGGCCCTAAGTTACTTTTAACCCATTCTAAGTGGGACTTGAACCTTTGACTTCCAAGTTGACATGTAGGTTTTAGCCTATGGCATGGAATGCAAGGGAAGGTTTAGTATACCAAGAAACTTACATGGCATTATTTTGTCATAACTTTCATGTTGGTCATAGTCTTACCCATTTTGTGTATATTTTCCATATGTAGCTTACTATAATTTAGAGATGCAGTGCTAACAAGCCCTTGAGTTTGAAGTTTGATGAAGTTCGAGATTTGCATAATTTAACCTGATCTTCAGCTCATCCTCCTTGCCTGAATCATTGCAGAGGGAAAAGAAGAACCTTCAGGATCTAAATGGTGTTTTTGTATTCAATGTTGCAGACAGAGAGTATCTGGATAGGCCAACGGCAAGGTTTATAAGAGAATTTGAGTGCATAGAAGGTATCTTTGCTTTATTCTGTAATGGTTTAGGGTAATGGTTGGCAGCTTAGTTTTAAAAAGAAGTTTTGATTCTGCATTGACTTTGAGAGCTTCACTATGGTGCTTGTCTGTCATGGGTTTTAGGGTTTGGATGCTGCTTGTGCATATTGTGGAACTTTAATCTGTTTTGATGATTTTGTTCCATCATTTACATGGTCAAGATAGCTAAAAAGATTTTTCATGGTGATTATTTTTCAGTTAATTTGTTGCTGAATTTTTGATCTGTGTATGGTGTATCAATGATAAGTTGAAATATTATGAATTGAAGTTATCTGTCTCTCCATGATCATGGAAATGTACATTCATTTCTCTTTTGCAAGGCCATCAAAGTTCAAGAACTGTTTTCCCTTGATGCTTTTCTTGTAGAGAATTTCGGGAAAGATATTGGCAGTCAACATGGTATTGTATCTGTGTCTCGAGAGAATCCCCTTTACAATGCTCTTTGGGTAGGACAAGCATTACTTCGGAAAGGGTAATACTCAGAGATCATAATTTATCTTTTGATCAATTTATTTCAGACATTAGTTCTCTACTTGTTCTAAGATCCCTCTAAATATATATTGACTCAATTTAGGTTTTTAACAATTTTAGATCTCCAAAGACATCTGACAAACGGATACTTCTGTTTACAAATGAAGATAACCCTTTTGGGAGTATCAAGGATACAACAAAAACAGATATGATGAGAACTACATTGCAGAGAGCTAAAGTACGGCTCTTAATTTCTATATCTTGGGTGTGCTTTATCTTCCATACTTTATTATTAGCAACTTATAGGACTTTCGATAAATTTTCCAGTATTAATTTTTCCAGGATGCACAAGATCTTGGCATCTCAATTGAACTGCTACCCATGACTTGGCCTAATGAAGAGTTCAACGTTTCACTTTTCTATTCTGTATGCCTATTCTTAACCATTTGATCTCATTTTTCTATTCTGTTTTTGGACATAGCAATTGATTTCGGCAGTTACTGATTGCTCTTTTGTCTGCTACAATAAATTTCTATTTAAGGATTTGATGGGGCTGGAAGGTGATGATCTCGCTCTGTATACTCCCTCAGCAGGACAAAAGTATGTGATTATTCTTTTACCATATTTTTATGCGTTGTTACAAGGTGAGATAAAACAATATTTGCTTTATACTCATGAAGCATTATCTTTTAGACTTGTTTAATTTCAATTTACTTTCACTGTAATTGAAGTTGCTGTAAAGGGATTCACATGTGCTTTTGAGATGTGGAAGGTTAATAGTTAGTATAATTCAAAGGTGTCCTGGTGAACTTTGTCCTTTGTCTACTACCAAAGTGATGAAAATTGTATATTCATTGAATAGAGATTGTAGAGCTCCTGGTGCTAGTTGCATAAATGTTCCAACTCTGTTTGATGAAAATATCTATTTTCATATTTCAGATTGGAAGAAATGAAAGATCAGTTAAGGAAACGTATGTACCAAAAGCGCATAATTAGAAGAGTCACCTTGTCAATTGGTAACGTGGTGTCGATTGAACTGAATACATATGCTTTGATTCGTCCTGCAGTGCCAGGTAAAAATTTTCTTTGTTCTTATAATTGAACTTTGTTGCTTCTGCAGTTCATCTTTTTGACGTGCAAATGAACTCTGTTTTCTAGGGGCAATCACATGGCTTGATTCTGTTACAAATCGCCCTTTAAAGGTGATTACGACATTATCATATTCATCTAATGGTTTCTCATCCAGCACATATGAGTGTCTCAATTATCAGATTTTGATGCTTGTTAAGCATTTTTGAATCCCTCTCACTTATTGCTTCTAGCATTTTGACCTTTATGCACTCTCCTCGAAGTGTGTAATCATCATTCCTCCTTATGTTTCAGATTTTTTCGTGATTTTTACTTTCTTCATTTATTCTAAGTTTGTTATGCTTATCATCTTTGTCCACGAAATACTGTCATTGTGACAATAAGTTACGATTTTCAAGAAAAACTATTGGCAGTAAGAAATAAGATTATTCAACACTTTGGCATTATTTAAAATGCCATTACTTTTTGCTTTTTGCTTCCAAGTGATTAGCAATGCGGGAAGGAAGTGCTTCCAAGCTAGTGTTCTATGCTTTCTTGTCACATTGTCATTTTATTTGAGGAAAAAGAAATAGATCTTCCTTATTATGTGAGTTAATGATGTTTAGACAGAGAGATCTTTCATATGCTCGGATACTGGTGCATTGATGCAAGAACCCGCAAAACGATACCAACCATACAAAAAGTAAGTATTATTACAGGATCTGAATTTTCTTCCTAGTATTTCTTATCGTCTTTATTCTGTTTTGTGATTCATACTTTTTGTTTTAACAGCATTTGTCTCCACATGATGTTCTATATGTCAGGACTCAGTATATTGAGGTCCTGTTGCTGTTTTCATTTGACTATTATGTTTACAAATTGAATTAAAATGATAAATCTTTAATATATCTTAGTTATAGTAAAGTTTCATACAAATTATCATCCTTTAAAACGAATTCTCGTGCTGAAGTACAATATCAGTATCTCCTGAGAGAAACAAGCAACAAGAGGTGATTGATGACATGTATGCATGTAAATAACTTTAAACATGTATGAATCTGTCTTGCTTGGTTCTGTAGCATCTTTATGATTTAACATAATTTTTTTTATATTTTTTGTCAAATCAATTTTATCCTTTTGACATTGCGTTTGACATAGAGGACTTTATCTGTGGAGCTTTTCATTATCAGTTACTTTTAACTTTAATGTACCAATGCCAGTCTATTCTTGGATCTTAACCTAATTTTAACTTTACTATTAGTGAGAACATGAAGTTTTCTGTGGAGGAGCTATCAGAGATAAAAAGAGTTTCTCCTGGACATCTTCATCTCCTCGGATTCAAGCCGTTAAATTGCTTGAAAGATTATCATAACTTAAGGCCGTCAACATTTGTTTTCCCAAGTGACAAGGTTTTGTTCAATTCTTAATTCCTTGACTGTGTTAAACATGTCATTTTACTGATGTTCATAGTGCTTTGTCCTTGTTTCCTACTTTAGATTACCATTGCTTTTTAAGACATAACTTTCTACTTCAAATGTCATGATTGATGTGACGGTTGGAGCTTATATGCATTTTAATGTTACATTTGAACAGATGTATTTTGTTGCACTGCAATTTCTGCATCAATGTTTTTGAATAGAGAAATGAAGAAATGGAACAAGATAATGCTTTTTCAATTTTTTTGTTGAACCTGAATGTGATTTCTGCTGTTGTACGAGTAGTGGAAGATGCTAATAGCATTTGGAAAAAAAAAATTCCCAAATTCTAGTGAAGCAGAAATATTAGGGTTGAGGATTTTGGGCTTTTTGTTATGAAATGTTTAAGTTGTGCTAGTCTTATCATTGGCATTCAGCTGTCTAACTGTACTCTCCTGTAACCTACAGCTCTTATTCTTCTGAATTTCATTTGTTGCAGGAAGTGCTTGGTAGTACTTGCATTTTTGTTGCCTTGCACAGGTCCATGTTACAGCTTAAACGGTAAGTCCAACAGATAAAGACGGATTGATAAACATGAAATTCTACAATATTCTTGCATATGCAGTATTTGTTGACTTTTTTCTTTGTTTGCACTGGGCATAATTTTCTAATCACTTTGACTCCACCAGTTATGTGCTTGAGTTTAATAAGTTTTCTTTTTTTGTAATTTCTTGTTTTGCTTTTGACCATAATGGATGGATCATGACCTAGCATGTCTGACAGTTTACATTAACTTGGTACATGGCTGGGATTGTAAAGTATGGGCTTTATAGGACATACCTGTTAAGGACTCTTAGGTGTGCAGAGCTAGTAGTTGTTCTTAAAGTTCAATACCTTGCCCTGCCCCAAATAATTTAATTTTGGACAAGATTTGTTGTAATAAGTGTTACTTTCATATGAAGGACCATGTATAGAACAATTATTTTTGGTACAATTCTTTTGTCTCTATCTGTTATCATACAAGTTTTCACTTCAGCTGCTGGTTGAATAACTCTTGACATTTGAGAAATCCGATATACAATAATGTTATTGATTATTTGACTATTGGATGATATGGGTAGACATAAACAAATATAGAGATGCGTAATGTCGTGTACTAAACTTGTGAATATTTTCTGATGATTGTTCAAGTCATGATAAATTTGCACTTACTTTCCATATGACTATGAGAGGAGCTTTTCATTGGTCATCTGATGTTGGTTGGTGGATATAAGGAAATATATTGATATGTACTGTCACTTGAATGTTAAATTTGCGTTTATGAAAGGAGCTTTTCAGTGGTCACCTAATGTAGGTTGGTGGATATAAGGAAATATATTGATATGCACTTTCATAAGAGTTGTGCATTCATTTTTCTTGGTGAGCATCAAGTGCATGCATTTGCACCTATTCATTATGTTGCAAGTCCTTATTACTGTTCTTTTGACTATATGATATGCATTTCCTTTCAGTTGATGAACATATATAGAGAATGCACTGATCTACATGAAATTATGTTTGTCTTGATTTTGTCTTAATTTTCTTGATAAATGATGAATTACACTTAAGATTTTGCTTCGGGAAAAGGTTTGCACTTTAGCTTATTCAGCAAGTATTTTACATTTTGCAGTTTTGCTGTTGCTTTCTATGGCAGTTCTTCTCATCCTCAATTAGTCGCTCTTGTTGCACAAGTAAGATAAATCCTACATGTGGCTTAATTCTACTGTTGGACATTGAATTGGGCAAGTGGTTTGTTGTCCAATGCCTGCGTTTGATATGCCACTGTTTCTTTTTTATGTCGACGGTCCTCAGGGGTGACTTCTGCTGTGTAACTTTTCTTTTTTCTTGAAACATATTCTAAAATGACTTATTCTTGGTGCTATCAAGTTTGTCTTCAAATTACACTGTGCTTGTAGATGATGTAATTATTGACTCAGCATTAAGATTTGCATTTGTGAGGGGAATGGATGCTGCATATTGAATCAGTGTGCGCCATTTGCATGAATAAATTAAGCAAATCAATTGTTTCCAAGGCATACTATAGGGATCTCTTACTTTTTATTTTCTTCAAGCATATTGAATTTCACATCTAATTCTTAAAATCTACTACTTTTGGTGCATCTATGTAGGTTATTCTCATCTAAGTTGGTCACTCTAAGGGATTAGCACTTCTAAAATACTTTAGCGTATATAATTGACATGAATAAAATTTAAAAGTTTTATGATTATAGTCCAACTATATTGTCTAGGTATGCTCACAAAATGCCCCATTTTTTATATTAGCAAAATCTAAAAAATTTTTAGAATTGTTAATGGACCATCATCTTCTAGATTGTATCAGAATTTACTTAATATGATATCTACCTATACGATAAACTTACTGCATGGATGAGGGTAGATAATTAGATGTAATCATGATGGTTCACTTCATAAGAACATTGCATTTTTTTCTTGCCCCTTTGAATTTTTTTGGAGGAATTTATCTTGTTGATAAGTCAAGATGATATGGATCAATACTTTCTTGCGCCAAAGATCTTACCATTTCTGAAGGATCTGTATTTACATCTCCTTTCCATTTCCATATTCATTCAAGAGTTCTCCCGTGTTTCCTTGCCGATTTGAGACCTGGAGAAATGAACAAACTTCTTTTCTTAGGAACACCTACAAGATTTGTCATGACATTTTGATGTTGTCGGAAAACTTGCCTTTTGTTTGTTTCATTTTCTTTGCCAGATCATGAAACAGAATGTGATAACTTCTGCAGTATACATCGTACTGAAATGCAAGTCTGTTTTTAAGTAATAAGATGCAATGAATATGATGGTTAAATTTATAGTGCTTAATGGTATGATCATCGTTTCACTTTTGTTATTCAGCCAATTTATTGCATACAATTGATACTAATCAAAGTAAGATTCAAAACTTTGAATATTAACTATGTAGGCGTGGTTCTATAAAAGCACCAGTCACACTAGTTAACTGCATTTGCCAGATTTATAAGACCCATAGTCTAAATACACACCACCTAGTTTTTGTAACAACTGGAGCTTGTGAAAAGGTCTAGTGGGTTCCAAATGCTATTGTTTATCACTGCTTTAATATTATTGGTCTTACTTTTATCTTTCATTCTCAAAATCACCATGTTACATTCTCTGAACTTCACAGGATGAGATTACTAGGGCTGGTGGCCAGGTGGAGCCACCTGGCATGCATATGATATATCTTCCATATTCTGATGATATCAGAGACATTGAAGAGGCAAGAGCAGTAACATGATTGACTTTCATATCAGAAACAAACTTCAAGCAGATTATGTTGTATCTTTGCACTGAGGATTCAATTAGTTTTTGCAGTGTTGCTCATCGTCTCCTGAGCAGGCACCTAGAGCTACCGATGGCCAGATATCAAAGGCTGGTGCTTTAATCAAACGGATTGATTTGAAAGATTTTTCTGTATACCAGTTTGCTAATCCTGGTAAGTTGGTATGCTTGAGAAGAAATTGTATGTTGAAGCCTGCATTTTAATCTCAAAGCAGTTCAATCAATGTTAAGTGAAACTATTTCATATATCGTTTTTCCAATAAATAGTGGTTATTGACACCAATTAAGAACCCATGGATTGATGTTCTGGGATCTTGGAGATGGTCTTACATTAAACATATTAGTCACTTCTTTTCAACTTTGAACTTGGACAGTTGAATGCCTGAGGAATTGGCAATTTGCATCTTTATAATGCAATGCGGTTGTTTTTATTACAGTACTTGAAGAGTCAGTCGAATTATTCAAGTTTGTAATTTTAATTCCACTACTATTTTGCAATCTATCAAATAATGACGCCTAATGGGGATTTGATTTCTTAGATTTTAGAAAAACTTCTAAGGTTTACCTACATGTATAATGATCTTGTTATCGAAAGTATGAAACAAGAGGTCACATTATGTGAAGGTCTCTGCCTAGGTGCTGCTAATTGATTTCAACCCTTTCCATTTGCACTTGATGATTTAGCTGTCACTATAATTTGCAAGGATGCCTATGGTATTTTTGATTTTTCGAATAAGATTACAAACCTTGGTACCTGAAGTCATTATCAGTTCCATTTCGTAATTGTGGCAGCTAAATGGGTGTAGAAGATTCCATCATATCAACTTTAGGCAATAACTCTCTACAGTTTTGGTGCAATATGCTGATGATTTATTGAACATGTGTCAACTAGTAAAATCTGGGCTGCTCAATTTTTCAAGGTTGATGGACTTTTGGGTTGTTTTGCATCAGTAATAACACTATTTAGAAATTTTACCAAGTTCTTTGCAATGTTTCTTCCAGTTTGAGAAATCTACTGGATCTGCAGTCTCTTTTTTTTTTAATGCAATGCCCTTAAGTCATGCATTCTGCTTGTGTGAACCTATAACAGTATAGTGTCCTTTGTTTCTACTACAGCTATAACATCATTTTGCAGCTTTGCAGAGGCATTATGCAGTGCTGCAGGCCTTAGCACTAGAAGAAGATGAGATGCCAGATATCAATGATGAAACACTCCCTGACGAGGAAGGTTTGTCTAGGTAAAATAAAACTGCAACTTTGTTCATCTAATAGCCTTTCATTCATGTGAATCGTTTGTGTTTTGTTGAGGTACAAACTTAGCAAATGGTTCATGTGTGTCCAACAGACCAGGGGTTGTGAAAGCTATAGAAGAATTCAAACTTTCTATTTATGGGGACAAGTATGATGATGAAAATAACTCTGTAGACAATGGAAAAGCAAGTGAGACAACCAAAAAACGGAAATCAGATTCTCAAATTGAAGCTAAGGAAACTGTAAACTACGACTGGGCTGACCTTGCTGACAGTGGAAAGGTACAGTGTGTTTGAATTGTAAAGTTATAGATTTGCAAAGATTTTGGATTTTTTCGAGATCCAATTTTACGGTTAAACACTTGCTGCCATGATTTTTAAGGTTGTCGTGAAGAGTAGTATATAAAATCTTCTCATAACAAATTTGTATTAAAATAAAGGTCTCGTGTCGTTAGGTACTTCATATTAAACTGAAAATTGGTGGTCATTGTCTTTTAGTAGTCAACGTTAATTCTTATTGGGTAAAAGTTAATTATGTTATGGCCTTGGGGCCAAAAGTTCAGTCTCTGATCTGTGTGCGACTATTTTAGTCCACGTGTATGTTAATCTACATTGCTAAATGAATGGGCTATATATTTCCATTCAACAGTTACCGGCATGTTCATGTAATCTATGCACTGCTGTGATGAAAATGATTGAGTTGTGCGCAATGATTAGTTTGAATGTTTACAATTTTTGGTTTGGAAGATCCTCTAGTGGTTTGGCATATCTTGGGCATAGTTATTCTGAAAAGGTTTAATACGTGGGGCCTAGGAAAATTCACCGGATGATGATAGTTCTTAAAATTCTTACTTTTATCAGAATTCTATTTTTAAATTCATGTTTTGCAGTTGAAAGACTTGACAGTTATGAAGCTGAAGTCTTATCTAACGGCGCACAACCTTCCTGTTACTGGCAAAAAGGAATCTTTGATCAACAGGATATTAACTCATATGGGCAAGTAAGCAGAACTTGGGATTTCTGTAATGCATAGATGAGGATTTCTGTAGGTAAAGAAGTTTACTCCTTCACCAGCAAGTGATCTGCAGACAGACAGCGCAAATATACAACTTTGTTACATTTTGCTGTTATCGGTAGCTTTTAATATTTTGACCTGTAGAGCTTCTTATGGATTGAGCAAGATGCTGCACGATAGAACAATAGGACGAATTTTGATGAAATGTATTGAAGCAGAGCATTTAGGATGTAACCAAGTAGAGAATAAGGGGATGAATACTATAAACAATCTAATGGTAATTTTGTTTTTTGAAAAAAAGGTAATATATTAATCCATGAAAGGCATAAGCAAAATGTACAGATGCTACAAAGAGCACTAGATTAGTCTACAATTAGAATATGATGTAAAACACAATCCCCATTACAACCTTATACAACTTAGAACCATACTTTGCTTATATATTTCATATTTTGCTGCAGTAATCTAGATTTTGGCATTTGACAGTGTGTAAGCTGGTGAGGTTTCTAATATGTAGAAGAGTTCTATTGTTGAATTGTTGTAAAATTGAACTTTATCCTGGAAAATGCGAGAATTCCTTTCTTATAGCTTTGACTGGAAAAGCTATAGACAAGCTGAAACACCATATGATAGTGTTGTTGGGATGAACAATAGTAGTATACCACCTTTTGATGGAATTCCAATCAGTTGGAGACTCTTGAATGTAACATTTTTGTAGCTAAGATTTCTATGTATAAGAGACAAACTGACAATGAAAAAATAGGTAATTGTCAGTGGTGAATAAGGAGCGTTTGTTTGGGATATTAAGAAACTTCAGCTTATCCAGGATGATCGAGGATGACACTGTTTGTGCCATATTAGCTTAGTCTAGGATTTGTAATTGTATTGTCTCTAAAAAACTTCTTAGAAGACTTGTTTGTGAAAATCCTATTATTGGTGTGTTTTCAAATGATTATGTCCTCTTCATCATTCAAGTAAGTTCCAATAATTCAGTGATGATAGAGTTTGGAATAGAGTAGAGATTGAAAAGTTGTTTGTCAACTAAAGTCTCTTTAACAGTTAAATTCAACCTGATGATTGGCTTCAGAATTTTCATCTCCTATAGGCAATGTAGAGGACCACATGATAACCAATTGTTAGATTAGAATTTAGATAAATTGCCATCTCCAATCAAAACTGCTTAGTGAGCTTTTGGTTTTTAGTATTGGTTTTAGAGAAGAAACTGCAGAGGTGTTGATATCAAAACCCCATATGCCACTAGTTTTTTTGTGAACTTTATGCACCCATTTATACCATAGAGTCTGCTTGTCTGTCGTGCGTCTCCATAATCTCATTGCTATGATAACAGTGTTCATTAGTATGAGAGATTATTCCAAGCCCTCTATTGTTATTAGGCATACACACTTCTTACTATTGCATCTAGACCCTTCTGAACTCTAAATTATTGCCACACTAGAGAAATTTGCTACAAGTAATCTCAATCATCTTAATGATCTTCGGAAAGGAGACATGGGCAGCCCATAACATATTGACAGAATTGATGATAGAGTTGATTAGTTGAGTCCTCCCAGCCGTAGAGTCTTGGCGCTCCAAGACAAAAGTCTTGTTGATTTTGTCCACAAGAATGTTGAAATCTCTAGTGGATAAGTTGGAAGTGGAAATGGGAATACCTAAGTACAGACTGGGAAGTGATTGCATTTTGAGATTGGTAATTGAGTTGACTACATGTTCTTTTGTACTAGTAAACTTGGATAAGAAGAAACTATTCTTTGAAAAATTAATCTTCGAACTCGAGAGTCTTTTAAAAATCTTCGAGGCTTTAATGAGTCCAAGAACAAAAACCTAATCAACTTTGGATTACAAAATTAGATTATCTGCAAAACAAAGATTAGTGATCTCAACTTCTTACATCTAGAATGAAATTTGAAATGTCTAGTTTTTTCTACAATTCTACTAAGTCCTATTGAACATCGCCATTACTATAGCAAAGAGATGAGGTGAAATTGGATCATCTTGGTGAATCCTATTGCAACTTTTAAAAGTCTTACAAGGCTGTCCATTTACCATGACTTTGAAGGACGAAGTAAAAATGCACTGTGAGATCCATTGTAAAAACATATTGGGGAATTCCAAAGCATGTAAAGTGTTTAAAATGAAATTCTAATCCATACTATTATGGGCTTTTTTTACTTTACTTTTAGCAGGCAATTCTTGCTACTTTTTTTAGCCCAAGTTCTGACCAATTCTTAAATAGCAATATGTTATCCCCCATGATCTTACCTGGAATGTAAGCCTCTTGTGATATATCAATGTATTTGTGGAGAACCAACTTCAGTCTTTGAGCCAAGATCTTTGCAATAATCTTGTACAGATTGTTGCAACAAGAGATAGGTCAAGAGATAGGTCGATAATTAGAGAAAGAAGACAACTCACTAGTCTTAGGAATGAGAGTTATGAAGGTGATGTTAATCTCTGATAGAAGACTTCCTTTGTTAAAGAATTCAAGAACAACATTGTTAACTAAATGCTTAGTGAGATTCCAGGACTTGGAGAAGAAGTAGGGGTTAAAGATGTGAGGTCCATGAGCTCAAAGAACTCTCAATGTTTTGTATGGTGATAGGTTTGTGATGAGAATCATCTTCCTGTGGAGTTATGCACTCTCATGATTTCTTTCAATAGTGTGCAAGAGGAATTAGCATTTGTAGGAGCACGTTGCAACAATGAGGATTGAGTATCTAGATCTTGATTATTGTGCTGTAGGGAGAATCTTTTTGTTACTCTTGGAAAACACAACTCTATGAAAATAGGCAGTGTTTTTGTCATCAAATTTCATCCATTGCAATCTAGATCTTTATCTCATGAGTGAGTGATCAAATAAGAGAGCCCTAGCAAAATGTTGCATAGCTATCCTTTCTTTGATTAGAAGAGATTGTGAAGAGGGTCTCACTTGAAGCTTAATCTAGATATTTTCTGAAGCATCTCTAGTAGTCTTGAGAAGATGAGTATTTCTTACATTGGACTTATAAAGGATCTTTAATTTCTGCTTTAAAAGCCCAATTTTCATATAATATATATATATTGATTAGAACCCTAATGTTAGTGTTCAAGGCATTCAAAATACATCCATCAAATTCTGGTAAATCAGTAAGGAAGTTATTAAATCTAAATGGGTGTAAAGAGTTGATAGCATACAAATGAATCACAATGGAAGAGTGATTTGAAAGGCTATAATTTATGAATTAGGATAAGCTGTTTGGAAAAGTAGAGAACCAAGCATCATCCCTTTAACTTTTGTCAATCTTTCCCTTAATCAAATTAACTCCACCGTGCTTGTTGCATCAAGTGTAAAAGCATTCATTAGATGGAATGTTAGTAAGCTGAATATTAGCTAGACATTGTCTTAGATCTAAGTATCGATTGCCAATTGATCTAATACCATATGCTTCATTTTGCTAATGAAAACATTAAAGTCCCCAGCTATAATCCAAGGGAAGGAAGAATTGTTAGCCACAGTTTTGAGTTGATTATAAAGAAATGTTCTCTAATATGCACTACTGTGAGCATAAATGAAAGAAACAAAAATTAATTTTTCCCGAATCTTTGAACACCATTTTAGATGCATTTACTGATGAGATGAGAATTTAGAATAGACATCAATAGCAGATGAAACATATAGCACCACAATTATGCCATAGTGTAATGAGCAAGATTAGATATTTGGTTGCAAAACATCGGGAAAGTTACAATTGAACTCCTTCATATAAGTTTCCAAAAGACTAGCAATTCGTGCTTTATTATGAGCATTATAATCATGATTTTAACTCCACTTTTGGAGTTTATTTTTTTCCTATTGTATCTCCTTCTAGTGATAGGCTCAAACTCCTGCTGCTGTAACTCTGTTTGATCTATTTGTTTGCTTAGAGTTTCACACTCCTCTTTAGTTGTATCATTTGTAGAAGAAATGGGATCTTTATGCATAGGCTCATCAAGAATTCTTGTTATAGTCTCTGAATTACCAGTTTCATTGTCAGGTGTGGTAGTTGTAACTTGCATTGCATCAATATTGATTAGTTCCATTACTTCTTGATACTCACTAGTTTTAAAAAACTTTCTAGTTGGTTTCCATATTTTAGAAGTAGGCTGTGGTTTCCATGTATAAAAAATCTTGATTTGATTCTCAAATGGCTCCATGTTCTCATCTAATCAAATTATATAAATGGTTTCAGGAAGATTAAACATAGATGTAACAAGCACACAAATTATGGCAAATTGGATCCTCTTTACCTCAGCTTTTGCTTGATCCATGCATATTAGTTTTCTAATAAAACTTGCAATGTGACTTAAACGAGTTGTCATCCGATACTCCAGGGGAACTCCATGTACGCAGACCCAAATTGGTATAAGTTCCAACTGTATATCATCCATCTTCATTCTAGGCCTCCAAGTTTGTAGTAGAAGAAGTTTATTGTTGACATTCCATGGACTTGCTTGCAATACTTGCTTAACATCTTCAGCATTCAAGAATCTGAATAAAAACACATCCTCACCATTAATGAGTAGATTTAGAAGTCCATAAACATTCCAGTTATGCATAGCCCACTATTTCATCACTGGAAAAGCCACCCTCTTGCCCAAGAAAAAGCCAAGAAGTGTGGAATTCCATTTGCTAGCTCTAGCTTTTAGTACATCCAAAGGAGAGGGCACAATTCTTGTTTCAGAGGAAGCATTGGGAGGGAAAAAATTTCGTTCGTGAAGCATCTCCAACAATTTGAACCCAAGTCTTCTTGACGGGAAAGTGTTAACGGAAGCATTAGAGGAAGCTGGGATAATGTTAGGAGGAGAAGAATTTGAAGGTTGAGAGGTTGAAATTAAGGGCAGGAAGTTAAGTATCATTCATGGAGGGAAGTTAATGATTGATAGATAAAGAGTAGGCAAGGGGATTAAAAGGAAACAGAGGTAAACATAGCTGAAAGACAAGCACAATAAAGCAAACCAAAATTCAAAAGAAGATATATCAGAAGTTTGAAAGGAGCTTGAGGAAAAGGAAGTAAAAGAAGTTGGACATGGTGAACTGAGTATCTAGGAGAAGGACAAGATTACCAAGAGCTATGGTGAGTGCAAAAGATTGAACAGTGAAGAAACCAGAAGAGTGAACATGGTGAATAATTACTGTTCACGTCATTACCGATTAATTATAATTAATATACAATGAAACGTGGAGGTCCTCACACGGTGTTTCAGCCGCTCTCGTCCCTCTCACTCACTCTCTGTGTATTGCTCACATGTTTCACTTCCCACGATGGTTCACTCTCCAGACGCTCTTGCTCTCGCTCTCAAGAGATTTCTAATAATTGCCTTAGAAACTAATGATAATGTTATTGCTTAAATTTTTTTACTTAATACTAAGACGAGTTAATACAGATTCTCTTTAATATAGAAAGAACCAGTTTTGGAATTGATTGTGTATGGAAAATAGTTGGCTATAGATCGCAAAAGGTTTCCTTCCATTTCAGCTATTTGTTTCTTATCATGTTGCATTTCTTGCGCTCAAATTAGTTCATTCACAAGCAACGCTATGCCTTTGAGCTTTCAAGGTCATCATCATCTGCGGTTTGGTTATTGCTGTTGGTGCTATATTATTGGCAATAAGCATCATGAACTCTTTTGTGTATTACTAAATTAAGTGGGTGTTATAGTTCATAATTCTTTTTATTTCGGATGCTTATTAATCAATGGTGCTCATTGTCTTGTATATAGGTTAGGGTTTTTAGAATAATGTCTTCTTGACTAGTTTCCCCGTAAACAATCTTAAATTGAATGCAATTGTTCAGTTATAAGGCATAAATACAACTAATCGATTAGTTGTAGTTTAGTGATATAATTAATTATAGGTATTCTTTTTCTTTTACATATTCAAATACATACGATAAAGTCCACGAGACAAATGTACATTACAAAACAAATTGCAATGAGATTATAATTACGAGATTTATATTGCATTTATGTATTATCACTAAATTATTCTTAGTAATTGGCCTATACTAGACATTAGGAGCGTAAAAAAAATGGCATATGTTATGTTTCTTTCTTATAAAGGAGGTAGTTAATCTCTTAAACTATGGTATAAAGATCCTTAAATAAGTGTGTGGGTGCTTATTTGAGAACAAGTTCATTGAATTGAACCCATATGAGAATTTCATTTGAAACATTACTTCTATTTTTATATAAATTCTGATTGTGATAATTCTATAAGTGATCCTTTGACTTGATATTACCAAAGTATCTTATATAAGGATTTCTATGTTTTAATACTACTTATGACTTTTTCAAGTCAAAGGTAGCTTAGTCTGTAGTCATTGGGTATATTATAAACTATATGGAGGTAATTGAGAGATTAATATATAAATTTTATCACCTTAAAGTAATTAGAGAGAATATATTGTTATTCTTGATTATTATTGTTTGGAAAAATCCTTGGCCATTCTAAAATGACACTTTAAAAATAGGTTTCAAATGTCATTAAGTAAATGGAATCAAGTAGGGTAGACATTAATTTCATAATCTATGTCTAATTTAAACATTGTATGATGAAAGGATTGAATCATACAAAAGAAACATAAACAAAAAGGTTAGTTAAGATCACTTTTAACATTCTTAAATATTTAGAGAGCTATAATGTGTTGCTATACACAATTTAAGGTTATAATTTAAGGAGCCTAATTTATCTAATCTTGAACACAATTTAAGGTTATAATTTATATCTACTGCCAATCTATTTGGGAATATAATGGGCCACACACAAAAAGCAAGTTGAAGAGAGAATATATTTTAATCAAGTTAGACTTGATTGTAAAATTTGAGAAACTTTATGAATAAATATGATATATATTGGAATCCAACCATGATCAAATCACGAACGCAGTGGAATTTTTTTTTACGGATTTAAATCGGATCTCAATAGTTGTATAACTTGAATAAAAACACGAATTACAAAACATGAATCATACTTGATTAACATTTCCTGTTGAATTCTTTTGACAAGTTCTTCATCGTGTTAACCACGAGTTGTTCAATCGTCCAACCTCTAACGATATCCACCAAAGCAAAATTCTCAACTTTTGAGAGGAAGAACAAGAAGTACTAGCTTCTTTGTTTGTTCTTCCTTTTAAAAAAAATCATTACGAATTTTTTTTAATTTCATTAAATTAAATTAATTTTAATAAAATCAAATATCTCATATTTGATCCTAAAATTTCTCAAACTTTATAATTAAGTCTAACTTAATTATATTGGTTTTTTTTTTCACAAATTACTCATTGATGTGTTACCCATTAGGTTCCTAATATATTGACAATGACTATAAATTGTGATTCTAATTCACAATTAGAATAAAATAAATTAAAACTCCTTTTAATTTAGTTCTCCGATTAAACAATTTATAATCATAGATCAAGATTGACGTCTACCAACATGTTGTGACCACCCAAATATCAGGAATGTCAAAGTGGTTAACTTAACCTTTCGATGCATGATTACGATGTATAATTTAGTCTTTTCATCATCCAATA
>JANZXV010000005.1:25088132-25098155 GCA_027576455.1 Erythroxylum roigii | reverse complement strand
GATCACCAGATTAGAGATTGTCCTGCTACTTTGTCAGTCTAGCATGAGTGGGAAATCTAGGAGTGAAGCTACGGTCTAGTAGAGTCGAGGTAGTGGGTTCAGACAGAGGAGTCATGGCAGAGGTAGAGTGCGCTCTAAAAGTTCTTCTAGGAGGACTGAGGTGCGGGGCAGCATACCTCAGTCCTATGTCCGAGTCTACGCCATGACTAGACAGGAGGCACAAGACTCTCCGGATGTCGTTGCAGGTGCACTTCATATTTATAACTTTGAGGTATTTGCATTGCTAGATCCAGGATCTATGCATTCATTCATCGCACCACATCTGACATCTAGGCTGCATTGTGATAGGGAGATACTACAGTATGGGCTTGAGGTGAGGGTAGTACTACAGTCATAAGAGAGGTCTGCAAGGGGTGCTTGATTCGGATTGATCAAGCAAAGTTGGAAGCATATCTGATTATATTACAACTAAGAGAGATAGAGGTTATCCTAGGTATGGATTGGCTCACTGCTCATAGGGATATTATGAACTGCTATACCAAGTAGGTAGTATTTGAATCTCTTGGTCAGCCGAGGGTAGTATTTAGAGGAATTAGTCAACCAGTGCCAGCTAGGATGATATCCTTCGTGAGTGCACTGAGGTTGATGCAGGGAGGATGTGAGGCTTATCTAGGGCACGTCATTGATACTAGAGCTAAGTAGAGTGTACAAGACATTCCCATGATTAGGAAGTTCCTAGATGTTTTTCTCGATGAGCCTTTATGGTTGAAACAGAGGCTGTGTGTGCATAATGTGGATGACCTCAGGAAGGAAATACTTGAGGAAGCTCATACGGCCACCTATGCTATGCATCCTGGTACTACCAAGATGTATAACACACTGAAACAGCATTTCTGGGGGCCCGGCATGAAGAAGCAAGTGGCGGAGTATGTATCTAGGTGTATAACATGCCAGCAAGTTAAAGTTGACCACCAGGCTCCGATAGAGAAGCTACATTCGTTTCCCATTCCACAGTGGAAATGGGAACAGATCACTATGGACTTCATTATGGGATTGCTTAAGACTCCGAGGCAGAATGATGCGATATGGGTCATAGTGGACCGGTTGACTAAGTTGGCCCACTTTTTACCAGTGAGAGAGAATACCTCACTAAATCAGTTGGCCCGGAGGTATTTGAATAAGGTGGTGAGACTACATGGGGTTCCAACGTCCATTATATCGGACAGGGATCCTATATTTACTTCGAGGTTTTGGAGGAGCTTGCAGTCTGCTATGGGTACTAAGTTGCACTTCAGTACAGCATTTCATCCTCAGACAGATGGGTAGAGTGAGAGGATAATCAAGACTGTTGAGGATAAGCTCAGAGCTTGTGTGTTGGAGTTTCGAGGAGCTTGAGATCAATATATGGCATTGATAGAGTTTGCCTATAACAGCCACTGCCACAGTAGTATCAGAATGGCACCATATGAGGCACTGTATGGTAGAAAATGTCGGTCGCCACTATATTGAGATGAAGAGGGCTTGAGAATGGTTGAAGGCCCAGAGTTGATACAAGATACAATAGATAAGGTGAAGTTGATCCAAAGCCAAATTAAAGCGGCTCAGGATAGACAAAGGAGTTATATGGATCGACAACGACATGATATGAAGTACAGTGTGGGAGATAGAGTGTTTCTGAGAGTGTCACCTTGGAGAGGAGTTTTGAAATTCGGTAGAAAGGGCAAGTTGAGCCCTAGGTGCATTGGTCCTTATGAGATCATCAAAAGGATAGGATCTTTTGGCTTTACCGAATGAAAAGTCTCAATTAAATAATGTGTTTCATGTGAGTATGCTCTAGAGATATCGATCGGATCTGGCACATGTGACTCTGGCTCAAGAGTTTGAGGTTGCTAGTAACTTAAGCTATGTTGAGGAGTCGATCAATATTATGGGATCTTAGATCAAGCAATTGAGGAACCGAATCATTCCATTGTTGAAAGTCCTTTGGAGGAACCACTCAACTGAGGAAGCAACTTGGGGAACAGAGGAGCACATGAGGAGACAATACCCCCACCTGTTCAAGCAATCAGGTAAGAATTTTGAGGATGAATTTTCTTTTAAGGAGGGGAGAGTTGTAACATCCCATTACCTGCGGGAGTGAGGGGATAGAATAGTAAATATGAGTGATTACTGAGAGATTAGAAATGCATTGCATGCTCATGCATAATACGATATATACATACACGTGAATATTGGATTTTTGCACATGAAAATAATTGTACATGCATTCATGGATAATTCTGGGTATAATTGAATTGAGTTGTGATATTATTGGGAATTTTGGATTTATTATATTGGAAATGTTATTGGTTAGTGTAATTGTTATATTTTTTAAGTTTGGTGAATTTTAGGAATAATTTCAGAAATTATTGATTATTATGGAGATAATTGGAATGTAAGGATGAGAGTTGTGGGAACTAGTTCAAAAAGAACTTAGTTAGAGCCTTAGATATTACATAAGTGACAAGTGTCACTGACTTAGTTAAGTTATTTTTATAATTTTGTTAGAAAGTAAGTTATGTTCTTTTGGGAGTTGAAAGACTAACTACTTTGTCCTAGTTACTTTCTCGTAGCCATCTTCTTCAAGTTTCTTCTAATACACAGAGTTTTTCATCAAACATCCTCTAAGAAGTTAACTTTGCTTTTCCTTATCTTTTACCACTCCCACTTTGCTATTTGTTCCTTCTGCCCCAAGAAAAAACATATATATAACCGAAGCTTGTCAATTTATACCATGGTGTATGTGAATTGCATAGAGTTTAGGGCTTCGTGATAGCTAAACATCTTGGAGTTTTATCAAGTAAAGTGTTGTGTAAATCTTTTAGAGTTGTTGATTTATGAGATGAATTCAATGAATTAACTGTCATTTGCATGATCATGGAATTAACGATCATCTTCATAAACACGGTGCTAATGAGATGAAAAATATGGATATAATGTTATTTAGTATTTGATGGTTATTTGTGATCAGATAAGTATGTGGTGATGTCTAGGAAGAAAAATGAATGATCTAAAATAAAGGATGAGGAATAAATGAAGAACATGCAGAAGTTGAAGGTGCTAAAAAATGAGAGTGAAATAGTGTAGTAAAGTGGGGTTCCGCGTGGATGAAGTTTTCTGGTTCTTTTGATGACTTTTGTGAAAACTTGGATTTTGGAATTTTGTTTATGAATGATGAGTATAATAAGAGATGAGAAGATTGTTTAAAGTGGATGTTGGGAAGAAAAATAGAGAATGTACAAAAAGGTTGAAAAGCAAAGAATGTGAAATTCAGAATATAAAGAGTTACATAACTGATATCTGGTTTTCGAGGATTTAGAGATTTTTTAGTAAACTTGCATATTTAGCGGTACTGTGAATGTGTTGTGAATGAGTTGAATGGAAATAGAGTAGCAATAGAAAAAAAAATGAAGACTGAGGTGTAGGAGTTAGTGGGAGAAGAAGCACAGTGAATGAAGAAGAGAAGTTAGAAAAGTTAGTATTGATCTGAAACTTCCTTAATTAAACTGTATTGATCTAGTAAGATTTTGACAAAATTGTCTTCATGAAATTTGTAGATCTTTTTTTTATCTTTTTATTGATATAAAGTTTGCAATTTTTGGAGATCTAGATAAAAAGTTATGGAGGTTTGAAGGAGGGATGCACAACAAGGGAAAGTCGCGATAGTGCTTCAGCACGATCGCGACATCTCGATTTCGCACCAAAAGTCACGATTTGGCTATATACACGATCGTGACTTTGCGAAATATATAGCCAAGTCGCTATCATGCATGTGCACGATCGCGACTTTGAAGGTTGATTTGGCTGACGAGTATCCTTCGATTTTTTTGGTCATAACTTCTTCACTACACCTCCAAATGACATGAGACTTGAACCAATAGATTCCTAACACTTTATTCAATCTCTCCAAAAAAATTGGTAGCATTCTAAATTGAATTGAAAAAGATTGATTGAATGAAAGTGAGAGAATTTGTTGAAATAGTATGAACTGGTATTATTTTACTAGACATACTTTGGTATTTTGAATATATTTGGATCTGTAGGGTTCCAAATGAGATGATTTTTAATATGGAGTAACATAGAGACATATTCTTACAAATCATATGAATAAGTCTCATTTTGATTCAATCTCTAAGATGTTCAATTTCTAGATGGAAGTTGTGCATAGTATACTGTTTTAGAATAAGAACAGTCCGAAAATGTTTGAAGTATAGCTTTCAAATTACTGAATCAAATTGAATGATTTTGGTGCCAATAGAAACATAAGACATAGAGAAACACTCTTATAGAAGAGAGTATTGCCAAATTACTTTATTTTCATTGTCTAAATGATCAAGAACAGTAGACCTGAAATTCAATTTTTGGAAAAATCTGAAAGTGATTCAATGAGTTATGAATTGTGATTTCAATGGTTTTATTGAGGTATAAACCTAAGTATAAATTATACTTAGGTGAGTTTTGATATGGGATTAATTTTGTGATGAAACTAATGGATAAATACCTGGGATTGTCATGAATACGCATTGTACATATTTCATTACATACATGTGCGTTATTAAACACTTATAATTGTGCAAATTGTGATATGTGTGTATGTTATTTGATATATAGGAGCAATTGGAATGTCAACCTCCAGACGTTACCGAAACTTCCTGGCATTAGCTTCGGGAGCGACATGTGAGTAACCTAGATGGTTTCTCTCAATTACTGTTTGCTTTAAATTGTGTTTTGAATGAAAAGATGAATGTGAATGATTATGTTGTTTCTAGATAATGAAGCTCCGATGATTATGATATATGAATGAGATATTGAAGTGCTACTTGAATGCGAATGCGAAGAACTAAATGTTCATACATTATTGATTATGAGAGATGCATTCCATACATGAATGCATAATCAGATAATGAGAGTTGTGACATGAGTAGCCACCGAAAACGAGTTTAAAGCTCCAAATGTGATTAAGAGCCAAAAGCTCACTATGTAAAATGAGCCCTGTATCCCCAACGGATAAGGGAAAGTATAAATGAGCCCAGTATCCACAATGGATACATGACAGTATAGGCACTCAGTCACAATAACGTAATAATTGGATAAGAGTCACATGACCATTTCACATGCATTTTGTTAAGTATGTTTGATTGACAGAAATGCAAAATAGTCTACTCTTGAGTGAGAATGTGATATGTGATCAATTATGCAAAGTTGTGAAATATAAGTAATATGTATTGATGTGATGCATGAATTGAGTGAACCATCGATGATAGTTATGTCATTAAGTTCGCAAAACTTACCAAAATTGCAACGTTGACTTTTTAGGACCGAGGGAAGACTTTACCTACTGAGGGACACTTTTACTTTTGGGAACAAGAAGAAATAGCTCAATGGTCAGTCAGCTGGATATGGACAAATTAGATAGATTTTGTGTATTTTCCTCTTTCTTGTAGCACATTTTTGTATTAGGCTATGATGTTGTATCGGTATGGATGTTGAAAGATACATTGTAGATATTCGGATTTTATGAAATGAAATGAGGAAAAATTAGTTTTAAAATATTGTGACTTTCCTAATGTTGTTTATAAGTTAATAAAGATAGATGATGCCATGTTAAGTAAATGTAGTGATTGATTGTAGTGCGTCATTATCATAGGTTATGTACTGGAATGTCTGTCGGGCGTCCTGGTATGTACCTTAAGGTAAGGGGACGCTACACTTTGATTTCATGAGGAACCCGTTGATTAAACCATGTTAGTGGTACTATTATTTTTAACCATGAATTACTTAAGGAGAAGAAAAAGATTAGTATTGGAGAATTTGATAAGACCATTAAGGATAATCATTTTTAAATTTAATTTCCTTGTGTTATGTGCGATTACTAATTCTATCTTAAATATTTACTTAACATTTGTATTTAGATGATTCCTACTATACCTAAACCTAAAAGAAAATTAAAAAAACATAAGATAAGGTGTAGTTAAATTGATATACCTAACAACAACGTTTATGATATTAGAAATGGGCATGTTAAGTGAAAATCACAACTTTCAGATTTTGAATATGCAATTAAAATGTGTCAGAATTTGTTTAAACCTTATCTTAACTAATTTTGGATGACAATCAGTGAAGTTATGATCTATTGAGTCAAAGAATCACAACATGAAGATCTAAACATTAACTAAATATAGGGTAAAGTCACAATAAATAGGACCTAAGTGAAGGCGGAAAGGCATTCAAGTTTTCCATCTTTATTTCCAAGCTTCTTATACAAATCTCTTTTCTTTTTTTCAGTAGACATTAGTGTAGTTTCTCTTCAATATATGTTGTTAGTAGTTATGGCCATTATTGTCTAAGTTCCTTTATCTTGGTTAAAAGGAGTTGAAGCCCTAGGAATTTTATAGTTTAAGAGATAACTGGGTTTTATTGCAAAGTGTTTAATCTATCATATATTGAATTGTTGTTCTCTACTTTTTTAATGATTATTTTGATTGATTTCTAAAATATATGAATAGTTCATTTATTGAACTAATCATACGTTAGATTAAATATTAGATATGTAAAAGTCTAATACTTCTAATCTTTGTAGTAACTAAGAGTTTTCAATTTGCCATGCAAAAAATTTTAAGTTTTAGGAAGAACATTCAACTAGTTTAAATACGACCATAAATATGTGTTATCTTATTTTGATGATCTTCCTTTTCATAAAGTTATTGTTTAATTAAAATTTGGATCATTTCTAAGGTTATTAAACAATGAAAGTTACTTAAGTTACATTTTTTTGATTAACTAATTATAAAGAAAGATAGACACTCGAATATGTGATTGATGAAATAATTGTTTTTATTGATGATCAATCGTAATTCCAATGGTAGAAGCGTCTGTAAACCAAGGTTGGTTTCACTAATAATTGTCTTCTTTATTACTTCCAGAATTTGTTTTATTTTCTTTATCACAAAATTTTATATTATTATAAGTTCCATTTTGTTAAATTTTTCTTACGTAATAGTTGTTGAACTAGAATTCCTTGTAGGAAAGATCTCTACTTTCCTATAATAAGATTTTTTTTGCTGCAAAAATTTAGGATTTAATTTATTTGTAAGCGCCATCAACACCAGAACTTTACCCCCATTGCATTATTCTTCATTAGAAAATCTAATGGAGAATATTAAAATGATGTCATTTGTTGTTATGTGGCACAACACGTATCATGATTATGCCACGTAAAACATGACATTATTTTCATTCGACAAAATAAATATACACAAAACTTCATGAAAAGTCATTGTTTTCACCAATAATTGAATAAGATTCATTATTTTGCAAATACAAAGTGAATCAAGAAAATTCCTTTTTGACAAATCATAGCTACTAAGATTCTTACACATATAGTAAAAGAAGGGAAGATTATAATCATGTTTCTCCATTTGTGTAAATTTACAATTATGTTTCTCCATCTAATGACTGTATGAAATCTTGGTTTGCTATTTAGCAGTTTTCATTAAAGGTTTGAAAAAGGCTTTTTAATTTAGGTATTATTAATTTTTGGGTTTTTAAGGACTGAATTTGATTAAGGTTTTAATTTGGAGATTTTGATTAGGGTTTGAATTTGGATATTTTGATTATAGTTTCAATTTGGGGATTTTGATTAAGGTTTCAAGCACATCTATAGATTTTTAAGTTTAACCTAATGGCTATTTGACATTGGGATATATATAGACTTGAGTATATTTTTGTTTATATTTTGATATTCAAATTAGGAATGTTGGATTATTTTATTACATGATTTTAAATATGAGATTTTAGATATGTAATGAATGAATTAGATGTTCATTTATAATTCCATTTTCATTATAAATATTTCTCATTTATTGGAGATTTCTTCACATTCCTATTTACTAAAATTGTATAATGAATGGTGTTTTGTTTCAAAATTAGGTCTAGTTTTGTAGTATTTTCATTGTTTATAATGTTAAGTGATCAAGGTTAATATATAGTCTAATTAGTTAATCTAATAGTGTTAGAATTGAATGTTTTGTACTTCAGGGCA
This sequence comes from Erythroxylum roigii, assembly GCA_027576455.1. Lineage (NCBI taxonomy): Eukaryota > Viridiplantae > Streptophyta > Magnoliopsida > Malpighiales > Erythroxylaceae > Erythroxylum > Erythroxylum roigii. The sequence goes on along the minus strand of JANZXV010000005.1, from coordinate 25,090,075 downwards.
AAAACTCCATTGGTTTAGAAATTGGTAAGTTTTTTTTAATGTTGAATGTCTATATAGGTTGATATAATTAGAATATTGATTCGTAAACTCATTTAAACATAATTCTACAACATTCAAGCTTAACTATTTTAGCTACTAATTTTGTTACAGGGAATGAACAATATTAGTTTGTAGGGAATGTATAACAAGCAAACTTGGTTATAATATTGCTATCTTAAATGTGTAGATAACTGTCATTTACAACTTGTGATAATCTTTCTTTATCCTTCTATCATTATAAAATTCTAGTTCTACATGTGAAATTTTTTTCTTATTATTAATTTTTCTAATCTTACTAGCATTTCTTGCACTGCATTATTAACTTTTAAATTATAATTGCATCCAAAGTTGATAAAAAGAACATATTTCCTTTATAGAGCTACCATAGCTCCCAGGTTGAAAAAAATGCTAAAGTTCATATTTCTTTTCATTATATTTTCATCATGAAACTTCTAATCGAATTCGCTATAATGTTATTATAGGTACTAGTTGAGATATAACTAGTACTATTAACACTATATTAGATTTAAATGCCTTTATGGTGGATGTTTCAAATTTAAACTAGGAATAATATACGAAGATAGAGAAATATATTGTTTTGGTACTAAGGTGGGTGAGTTTTTCATAATTAATGCTAAGCGCTTAAGATAGAAGCAAGTATATTACTTTACCTATAAATTCCTACATTATTCATTTGAAAATGTATTGATGATCCTATATAATTATATTGTTGTTAAGATGTTGATGTAAGTAATCAAAAAAAATTGAAGGCAGTTACAGTGTATTTGTACGAGAAGAAGTATCCTAAATTATACACACGTAATGACCCTACATTAAATATGCTTATTGATGTAATTATGGACGATGATGACCTAATGTGCATTGAAGCATGCATTAAATAATCCATTATAGTATCTATAAAAGTAACAATTTAGGCACCCATTTAGGCATCCACTAGTGTAGCCACTAATGTAAAATTTGAAGAATTAAATGAATCAAATGGAATAACATATAGTGATAGGAAGTCAATAAATTTCAGTGAGTTGCGATATTTAATTTAAGAAATTATAAAAGATATATTTGGATTTGGTATATAAGAAGAATTACATAATATAAGCGAGTGGTGCATGGGTGTTCAAAATATTAATTTACTAGATAATGAGATTGAAGTTAATGATGAATATAGGTTAGAAAGAAGTTCAGATGATGAAAAAATCCATATTTTAGTGCTTCAAGTTTCAATTATGGTAAAGTTATTTTGAAGCAAGGAATGATTTTTTATTTTTTTGCAAACATTTCTAAAAAGGTTTTGAAGAACATGAGTATCCAAATAAGGTTTGACTATATGTATATAAAAAATGAAAGGAAACAAGTTACTATATTGTGAAACTAATATGGGTATAGAACGCATGCAAGTCCTACACAAAATGCATATGCTTGAAATGAATCACACGTTAATATAATGATATACTAATACATAAGAAGGGGGGTTGAATTGTGTTAATTTTTTCGTTAACCCCTTTTCGAAAAAAAACTTCTTGTTCTAAACACTTGATCAATTACGAAGTACTTCAACAATGTAACACCCCGCTCCCGCGTGACCCGAACCCGACATCGTTGGTGATATCCGAGTCCGTGCCCCGCGAGGGTGGCGTACTACATCAGTCAGTCAGACGAAACTCAGTAAAAGTATTTATTTTTTTTAAAACCTTCATTCGCGCGAAAAATAGTAGACAATTTGAGCCCACGGTAAAAGGAAGCATTTTCTTACACACAGTCAACAATAATTTACAAAAGTCATTTAATGCACAAAAAGCCATAACCAATTTAGGCTCGCTATAAATACAGAGTATTCTTTTACAGAAATTTTGGAATACAATTTTATGAAACACTAATGCAGACGC
>JANZXV010000005.1:25070193-25082582 GCA_027576455.1 Erythroxylum roigii | reverse complement strand
AGACTTGCTCAAAATACTTCTTCTCTTGTCCCTCTTGTCTCTCTTGATCCCTTTATGCAATAACAAAAATCTCACTCAATAGGGTTTTCAATTGAAAATCCCTCAAAGCATAATCACTAAAATTGGTTCTAAAATACTTAAACCCAAACATTTTCTAAACTTCATGAACTAAAATCCGTTCAAAAATCCAAGAGACTTAAAATGATCTTACCTTCATTCTTCACCAAATTAAGGGATCTTTAGCTCAAAAGAAAGCTCTTCTCTTCCTCTACCTTTTTCTCTTCTTGAATAACCCCAAAAATCACTTTTGAAGACTAAGAAAAGTTAAACCCTAGCTCGTTTTCTCTTCTTTGTCTCCTTCTCTTCTTCTCTTCGTATTTCTCTCTCTTCCTCATGACACTTTCTCTTTTTTTTTCTTTCCTCAATTTTTGTTCTTCTCTATTCTTAAAAGGCAAGACAATACTTCTTCTTCCAATTATGCCCTTAATGAGACCAAAAAGTCCATTTTATCCTCCCTTATAGGCTTATGTTCTTTTAAACTTAAGTGTCTTACCAAAAAAACCCTTGAATATTCTGACATAACACTTTCTTCTAGAAAGTGTTTCCCGTTGTCTTAAGCTTCTAATGACACCAACATCATTCAATTTGGTTCAGTAATCTGAAAGTTAGGGCTCAAACATTTCAGACTATTATTAGATTGAAACAGTACACTATATCCAACTTCCATCCAGAACTTGAAAGTCTTAGAGACTGATTTACAATTTACTTTCTTCAAATAATTTGTAACCCTATGTCTCTAGTTTACCACAAGTCATAAATCATCTCATTTGGAGCTCTACAGATCACGATGTCATCAAAATACTGAAGTATATTCAGTAGAATAACTCCAGTTCATATTATCTAAGAGTACACTCACTGTACCCATCCCACGTTTTCCACTCAATCTTTCTCACTTCATTTCATATGGATATGATTTTTGTTTGAGATGTATAGAAATGTCTTAAGAGTCCAAGGGTTCAAGAATCAAGTCATTTGGGTGTCTAGAGAAGAAGTTATGGTCAAAGAATCAAATTTGGTTTTGTCCTCAATCATATTGAACTTGTCTTAGGAAAATTGGAATAACTTCAGCTACCGATGTGGGATTTAGATGTTCTTTAGATTATTTGAAATAGGACTTCAATATCTACAACTTTTATGAAGATCATGAAGACAGATTATGTCATCTAGAGGGTCATAATCGGACCAGGCTATACAAGATGAACACTAACCCAGAAGAAGTTTATAAACAGTAACACAGAGGATATTTTACAATTTGCATAACTTTCTCTAGAGATATTGGATCTAGGTGTTCTTTGGATGGTTCAAAAGAGGACTTCAAGATCTACAACATTCATGAAGATCTTGACGACAAATTCTATCTTCTGAGGGTTCGAAAATGAAACAGAAGATAGGACAAAAAGACATAAGATAGCAAAACACAAAAGATAGCAAAGATAGCAAAAAGACAGAAGGAAGGGGAAAATTACCATAACTTTCCATGAAGATATCGGATTTAGGTGTTCTTTATATGGTTAGAAAGAAACCTTCAAGATCTACAGCTTTTATGAAGACTTCAAAGACCAATTATATCTTCTGATGGATCAAAAATGGAACTGAAGATAGGCTAAAAAGACAGAAGATAGCAAAACACAGAAGATAGCAAAAACACAGAAGGAAGGGAAAAATTGCTATAACTTTCCCTACAGATATCGGATTTAGGTTTTCTTTATATGGTTCAAAAGAGATCTTTAAGATATAAAACCTTTATGAAGACCTCAAAGACCAATTCTATCTTTTGTGGGGTCAAAAATAGAACAGAAGATAGGACAAAAGGATAGAAGATAGCAAAAAGACAGAAGGAAGTGGAAAATTGCTATAACTTTCCCTACAGATATCTGACCAAGGTGTTCTTTATATGGTTCGAAAGAGGACTGCAAGATCTACAACTTTTATGAAGAACTCAAAGACCAATTCTATTTTCTGTGGGGTCAAAAATAGAACAAAAGATAGGCCAAAAAGACAAAAAATAGCAAAACACAGAAGATGATAACGTCATCACAGACGAAACAAAAAAAACAGAAGAAGCAAAACATAGAAGATGATGACACCATCACAGAAGAATCAAAAAGGCAGAAGGAGCAAAACAAAGAAGATGATGATGTCATCACAGAAGATGCAAAAAGGCAGAAAAAGCAAAACACAGAAGATGAGGATGTCATCACTCTTGAACATCTTTCCTTATAAGGGTCATAACTTTCAGCTCAGATGTCCAAAATTTTCATACTATATACCGTTGGAAAGCTAAAAGAAAGCACTACAAGGTAACTTTATCTAAATCTATCTAGATGAATCCCAAATGTTCCCCTAAAGTCCAAAGACGAATTTTACATTCATCCACAAATGTACTGCACCCAAATTCTCAACTTCATCACAAATTTTTAAGATTCTGAGAGACAGAATTTAAATTCAATCTCTTCATAAGAAATGTATCCATATATCTCTAATTTAATCCATATTAAGAATCATCTCGTTTGGATAACTAGAGAAAAAGTTTTGGCTAAAAGACTGAAGCACACTCAGTGGACATTTTTCAGATCAACTACCAATTTTGTTTCCAAATCTTTCCTTATCACAACTCATACCAAAATCACCTTTACTACTTCATTTACTCCTCATTCTCAACTTCATTTCAAATCAATATCATCCATAAAGAAATTATAGTCCATGATTAATCATGAGCACTAATAACAGAACATACACATACATACCTATCCTTCATCAACTAACTACATATATCCAACTTCATTTTTGCTTTCACGTCACTTCTAACTTTCACCTTACTTCTTTCCATTTCAAAATCTCTTTTCCACCAAAAACACCATAGCAAATCATGAATCTATCCACATCTCCCATTCCCTACTTTTCTCTTGTCTATCACTTCTTGGTTCAAAAATTTTTCATTCATTTGTTCTTTACTCATGACTAAACATCAAAATTTATCATTTAATAGTTCTAATCTTCTGAGAAAAGCTCAGGGTCCAGCAGAGAGTAATAAATATTTTAGGACATATAGGATCAAACACATAATTGAATCAACAATAGTTCAGGAAATAAAATAAAATAAAGAATAAGTCCTAAGTATTCAATTTTGATCACAACCCTAATTTTATCAGCAACTCATTGTTTACTTGTTTAATTGATTTGTTTCATTATTCTATTTCAATTTTTGTTTTTTATTTTTATTACAATCAATTTCTTGTTACCTTAGACAAAGTTAGGATTCAAATTGTTAACCTTGCATAATCCTAATGGGAAGGATAACCTTATATACTATAAGATACAATCAGTATACCTATAGTGTTTTATGGGTTTTATTAGATGTAAAACTTGCTCAACAAGTTTTTGACACCCTTTTTTAGGGTTTTAGCATTAGGATGATTTGAATTCCTTTGATTTAAGGAATCATTACCCTTTCTTGTGTCATTAAGGTATATATTCCTAAGAAATATATTTCAAAAAAGGAAATTTTGGATACAAAGTAGACGACACATCAATCTAGATATCATAAGGCAAGAATGAGGAATTCGAAGAGTTAAACACCAATAAGAGATAGAAAGGTATCGGTGTGACCAGTAACTTTCTTTTTTTAAAAACAATAACATTTATATTTTTAACAAGGTACCGGTGACTTCACTAGTATGTTACTATTCAAAACTAGTCTAATGGAGGTTGCTCGAGCCTCTGTCCATTCCTAGAGGGAGTAACTTTGACATTGTGTTCCCCACCATTTGTGAATCTATAGAAGCTAGTAAGGGATCTCCTAAGAGAAGTAATGCTTTAGTCACCTCTTATAAGGAGTTAGGCAAATCCCAGAGAAGTGTGTTGGTAGTTAAGATTCGTATAGAAAAGCATAACCATTATCATTCAACTCGAGTGAATGGGATAGTCTCCCCGCCTTTGAAACTATTGCAGGTAGAAGCCAAAAGTTGGTACAGTATATTGATAGGTTTTCCATGAATAAGAGGCCCTCCTTTCCTCATGTTTAGGTATAGGCTCAAACCAAATAGGGAAGCAAGGGGTTGGAAAAGATCCTATTAACATAAGAGGATTTTTTCTATTCAAACTCAGAGATGAGGATAGCCTGAGTTCAATTATGGAATCTGTTCCTTGGCATGTTAGAGGTCAGCCATTGTTTGTACATAAATGGTTTCTAGAAATGGAACTAGATAAAGTTGGAATAGAGACCATTCCTATGTGGATTAGTTTTTATAATATTCCTCTGAAATATTGTACTTTATATGGCTTAAGTTTTCTTGCTAGCTCAATAGGAAAACCTTTAGAATTTTATTCTCTAACAACTAGACTTGAGAGAATATGTTTTGCTACAATTTGTGTGGAAGTCAAGATCAAAGAGGAACTACCTAAGGCTTTCCATGTAATGTAGCTCAATAAGGATGGAGGAGTTGGGAAAAACTAAAATTAAGCTATCATATAATTGAAGGACTTAGTTTAGTTAGAAACTATTAAAAACAAATGGTATATTTTTCCAAACAAGTGATTACTATGAAGTGATGGGGATTATAGAAGCATTAGGGTACGGGGATGAAGAATTTCCTAATAATCAGAAGTAGATCCCAAAAGAGTCAAGAGGTGTAAATATAGTGGCAGAAGTAATAGAAGCAATAAAAGTAAATGAGGATTTTGAACCTAGACCAAATAGAGTTGACTATACTGAAGTAGTTTCTACAATTGAAGGGGATAATGGAAACAAGGCTAAGGATAAGGACCCTAATAATAAAGATCATGATGAGGATGATCAAGTATTGGAGGTGCAAAGGTTCAACTTTATGGAGGAGCTAACGGGGAAATCCTCTCCATCTTCTAATAGAAAATCAGGCAGGAAGAGGAAAAATGCTAAAAGGGGTTGGTAATCTCTCTTATCCTCCTATTTTTTTAATATGATATTTTAGAATATTAGGGGTATGAATGAACCCCACAAAAGACAAGTTGTTAAGGAATTACTTATGGGGGGAAAAAAGCCTATCATTTTGGGATTGCTTGATACCAAAATTAAAGCCCCCAAATATCAAGATTTTATGAAGTTTCTAGGCACTAACTAGATCTTAGGGTCAAGGTATGAGTATAATTATAATGGAAGAATTGTTTGTGTTTATATAGGAAAAAGTTCAGGTTACTACCCAAAATAACTATAAACAATGTATCCATTTGGTGTGCAAAAGGGTGGATTCCTCAATCTCCTTTGAATTTCCCATCATTTATTCTTCAAATTTGCTTTCTAAAGAGACAAACTTTAGGAAGACCTCATTTCCATTAGATCTTCAATGGCTAGTCAATGGATAATACCAAATGATTTTAGTTATGTACTTCATTCCTCTAAAGCTCAAGGTGATACGGTCAACTTTAGACATATAGGCAAAAAGCTAAAGGTTACAATAAGCAAACTAGAAGTGTTTGATTTAAAATGTGTAGGCTTTCATTTCACCTGGAGTTAAAAACAATAAGGTAGGAGCCTGACAAGGAAAAACTTGATAGAATTATAGTTAGTCTAGAATAGATAGGTTTATTTCCTAATTCATTTGCTCATTTTGGTCCTCTTTCATGTTTTGATCATTTCATCATAGAAGTTATCGAACTCACATCTCAAGTCTCACCTAAAGCTCCCTTCAGATTCGTTAATTTTCTAATTCATAAAGAATTATGGTTTTAGTGAAAGAAGTTTAGGATGTTCGGTTTCTAGGTTATAAGTCCTATCAGCTCATGAGAAAGCTATTTGAAAGTTAAGCTAAAGGTTTTTCTTAAATTTGGATGTCCCCCTTCTGCTCAAAGTTTACAAATTGCCAAGGAAGAGCTAAAAAAATCTAAAAGGGATGTTATCAAAATCCAAAGAATCAAGAGTTAAAATAGGAGGAAATTAGTTTACTAGAGGTGTATGATAGGTCTCTATAAGATCATAGCTCCCTTCTGTTACAAAAAGTCAAGTTAAACTGGCTAAAAGAGTGAGATTCCAACACCAGGTTTTTTTAAGCCTTAGTAATGGTATAACTTTAGGGAGCTTCAGTTTCAAGTCAGCACCAACACAAAGCCTTACATAACCTACTCTTCTCCAAGTAGTAGTAGCCTCATCTATACATATTGGCTTTCTAAATTAGCTTACCAATATGGTTAATCCTTTGGTTGATCAGTATTCAAGTGGAATTTCTTGCAAATTAATTTGGATGTTTTTTTTTACATGACATCTTCGAAGTTGATTTCAAGTTTCCATAATTAAAGAAATAGAGGCAGGATATTGTAATGCCAAAGAATACTTCTTGAGATCCATCCTTATAAGAGAATTTAAATAGGAAAAAGTTATCCTTGTTAATTAGTATTTCTATAACCCTTACCTTTCCAATGTTTTATGATCCAAAGCATGATAATAGGGAAAAATGGTTACTTTCGTAAGAAGATACCAATACTAGTTGAAGACCATAGATTTGCTCCTTCCTTAAGGATCTCCAGTGAAGGAGAAATAATGGTAAATCCATCTGTCGCTATAGGAGGACAATAATAATGAGAGACGGATGAAGGTTCTCTAAAGACAAGTTCTTAGTTTAGGCTCAGTCTTAAAGAGACGGGAGCCAACTCATCAGGTTCAGAGACTGCTTGGTGAGTGCTGGAAGGGGGACCAAGTTGTAAAGAGAGATGATGAGGATTTTGAATGAGGGAAGAATTCTTTTTTGGAAAGTGAGAAAAGGTGAAGGAGGAGTGATCATCAAAAGCAAGAGGGGTAAGAGTTTTGGAAGCAGGAAGACAATAAGATAAGGATGAAAAATGTACATAGTTGGTGGGGGACTGATCAAAGTCTAAAAAGCCTGAGGCCATGTGTGAGAAAAGGGAAAAATGTTGGACCCTGGAAAATTTTTCTTTAAGTAAGCATGATTTAGAAATAATTTTGGAGTTTAGAGAGATTTAATGTTTGGAATTATAAGGGTGTCAAAGTTAGTAGGATTTGTCGAGTGGAAGTAAAGTGTTGATGTAATAAGGATGTTCAAGGACATTTTTAGGAGATCACTTGAGCACAAAAGAGCATAAGCTTATAAGGAAGGGTAAGATGGACTTTTTGGGCTTTTTAAGGGTAGAAATAGAAAAAGGATGTATTGTTTTGCTTGTTAAGAGGAGAAAATTTTGAATTCAAAAGGGAGAAGAGGGAGAAAACAAAATTTAGAGAGAGAAGAGAACGGGGTCAGTGAAAGAAGGAAAGAAGAGAAATCAACTAGTTAAGGTGGGTTTAACCATCTTTTCTTTTTGCTCTGTTAAAGGGTTGTGTGGTGTTGTGAAGAAGAGTTAGAAAGGAAAAAGGGATTAAGGTAGAGAATAAAAAGAGTTTGTGTTGGAAGAAGATGGGTTAAGAGAACCCAATGGATTTTAAGGGTTTCTATGTTAGGCTTAGGTTTTCTAACCTAGTTGGGTTATGGGTAGGTTAGATTTGCGTTCAATTTGTATTTGTTGAAATTGTATGATTTTCTTTTAAGATATGAATTGATTGGAATGTTTTTTTGATTTGGAACCTTGGTTATTGTAGGGGACCAAGGGAATCCTACCCAAGAGCAAAGGGAAAGGCAAGCTTGATTTGGTTTCCGCAAGCTATTTAGGTGGGTAACATATTTAGGGTTATAGTATAATTGGGCAAATTCTTGCCTATGTGTGTATGTTGAAATTGTCTTATTTGTAAATGCTGAAAAATGCATAACTATGTTTTACCTCAAAATGTCACGACTTTTGCATTAAATGAGAATGAAAATAAAGTATAAAAGGATAAGCATATGAGAAAATGATTATGTGCTTCTATTTAGGTGAGAGTGGAACCATTATGTTCGTCACGTGCACGTTGACAAGAGCCTTCTCCCGGCTACCCGTTTGCGGCATATGAGCTCCGAATATGGACTCATTCTGTTCATAGGGTAAACTTCGGTTTTTTCATTCTGTTTCATGGGACCCTCGAGCCAATTTCTGTGCATTGCATCTTTAAACATGTCATGATTGATGCATTTGAGTGTTATGTGCTATGAGTGTTAAACCAGAATGAAGAATGCTCAAGTTAGAATGTATGCCTATTAATGTGTGTGTATATATATATATGCATATATGCACATGCATGAATTTGGGGTCAATTATCAATGACTATAAATATATTAGTCACTGAGCTATGTAGCTCACCCCACCACTTCCTTCTCAGGTGCAAAACAAGAAGGGTAGCAATCCTTGCAAGGCTTCGGAAACTCCAAGATAGTATAAACATTTGTAACTAAGTTAGTTCATTCACTTTTGGACAACTTCATAGCATGACATGGAGCATCCGTCTATATTTATATTAAGCTCCTAAGGAGCGTGATGTTTTGTAATTAAAGCTAAGCTTAGATTGTGTTTGGTTTTGTAAATGAATTATGATTTTCTTTTGTGTATAATTTTTTCCAAGCTTTATATTGCATTTCATATTTCGGGTCACTTATCGGGTTAGAATTCTTGTCCTAACTTTAGGGATGTGAGGAAGATCTAGTTGAAACATCTTCTTGTGCACGGTGCATCGTCTCAGTTTCTATCATCTTAGTTTGACTTCTGCTTCGTCTTAGTTTTGTATCTAAGATGCTTCGTCTTAGTTTCTATCGTCTTAGTTCCTGTCGTCTTAGTTTGACTTTCTTATCGTCTTAGTTTGACTTCTGCTTTGTCTTAGTTTTGTACCTAAGATGCTTCATCTTAGTTTGACTTTCCTCTTAGTCTTAGTTTTGCACCTAAGACGCTTCGTCTTAGTTTCTATCGTCTTAGTTTGACTTTCCTCTTTGTCTTAGTTTGACTTATGCTTCGTCTTAGTTCTGTTTCGTCTTAGCCTTCGTCTTTGTTTTGCGCCTAAAACGCTTTGTTGGGACCCGATCTCGGAAACCGGACCCCAACCGGAAGAAGCAAAAAATCGAGAGCGAAAGAATGAATCCAAAGCAAAACGAATAGCAAAGAGTGGAAACGAAAGAACGGAACATAAGCACGGAAACGGAAATGCGAAACGAAAAGAACGGAACGAAACGGAAGCGGCAACACAAAAGTGAAAACGAAATCGAATTCGAATTCCGACATCCGCAAACGAAAACTTTAGAAAAGTGTCACGTTGTGTACCCTAAGACTAAACCAATCTGAAAACCGGTATATTTTTTTTCTTACTCTTTCATTTCTTATTCATCTCTATTCAATCTCATACAAAGTACTTCAATATCCCATTAGTAAATTCATCCTCATGTCAAACTCAAATCATAAAAAATCTTCTTATACAAACATACACATCCCAAAATTTTATCTTTTAACCAAAGTCTTATTCTTATTCTATCCTTACCCTAAAACCCATTTCTATCGAAAAACCCGGAAGCATAACGGCTGCATTTTAAGAAACCCAAAAAATCTGCAATATTTTAAACACACTTCTATATACCAGCTCATAACACACAATCATTAAATTTATCGGACCTCCTGTCCGGAAACCCAGCGTATACAAACACAATTCTAAACCTAGCACTTCAATTATTCTTAATCATAATCAAAATTTTCCAATGCCAAATCACAATTGTATCTCATTATCCATATTTCAATTCAAAGTCATATGCAAATCCCATTCATATCCAATCACATTCATATATCCCAACCATACTCAAATTTATGATTCAATTCAATACACAATTTCATCATAATTCATATACATCATACTCAACTATATACACCATTTCATAATTCACATACATCCTGAAATAATGTTTGTAATACATTAATGGCAATTCAAGCCATAAACCATAACAATACCAAAAATCCAACTTTACACAAAACACGCTATGCAAAATTGAACAAAACGTCTTGACATTCTTTCATCCGATCTCCTGCTCGAATACCTGGAGGTGGGGATGAAAGGGGGTGAGCTTGACAGCTCGTGGATAACATATTTACAAATCGAAAAACAAGCAAAAATCAATTTTCACAAACTTTTGCCAAAAATGCTTATTTTTCAAACTTTTCAACTTTTCAAACATTTCTAAAAAATTTCTACAATTTCTCGAATGAAAACCTCAATTTCTCATTTTTCAAACTTCACAATTTTTTTTTCAATATTCATGAACAATTGTCAAAATATGAATGCAGCAAACAAAAATGCATCACAAAGTAACCAAATCAAAACACATAACATATCAAACGGTTTGGGTTGGTCCAAAACGGAACGTACTACACATTCCCGTATAGCGGTTCTGTGTAATCGTGAGCAGAACGTACAACACCATCCCGCATAGCGGTCCGGTGTAGCCGTGAACTTATCAGAGTCCAAAATCGGAGCTCTAGTGCCACTAACGGGCAGGTGGGAGAAGCCTATGAAAAGGAGACCAGTGCACTGACTCATACTTATAGGACCTAACCAAACCCACATAACATATTTTCATGGTTGAAAACTCGTATTGCCCGAAGGCACACTTCGAAAATTCAAAATTTCATGTCGCCTCATATTAGACACATTAACATTCACAATTTCACATAAATTCATATAGCAAACCAAATGCAATCACAATTTATCAATCCCCTTCATAACAATCAACAACATATTTGATTTACAACAATTCATAAACAAAGTATGCCACACTTTTGATAATTTATCAAAATCATTCATAAATAATAAATAAATAAATGTATCAACTTTCATAATTTAAAAAATTCTCGTAATTTTTCAAACATTTAAAACTTGTAACAATTCTTAAAAACATTCGGAATTAAGAATTGCAATTTCTTAAATCATTGAACATATAACAAATTTCTAAAATTATTCCAAAAGCAAGGAAATAATCATACGAAAATCATAATTTTCAAACATTTATATAAACAATATTTTATAAACAATTCCAAAGGCATTCGGAAATCATAACTTTTCAAACATTTTCCTAAACAATATTTTATAACCAATTCCAAAAGTATTCGGGAATCACAATTTTTCAAACCTTTACATAAACAATATTTTATAACAATTTCAAAGGTATTCGGAAACCATAATTTTTCAAACATTTCTATAATCAATATTTTATAAACAATTTCCAAAGTATTCGAAAATCATAATTTTTCAAACATTTCCATAAACAATATTTTATAAACAATTTCAAAAGTATTCGTAAATCACAAATTTTCAAACCTTTACATAAACAATATTTTATGACAATTTCAAAGGTATTCGGAAACCATAATTTTTCAAACATTTTCATAAAAAATATTTTATAAACAATTTCCAAAGTATTCAGAAATCATAATTTTTCAAACATTACCATAAATAATATTTTATAAACAATTTCAAAAGTATTCGGAAATCATAAATTTTCAAACCCTTACATAAACAATATTTTATAACAATTTCAAAGGTATTTGGAAACCATAATTTTTCAAACATTTCCATAAACAATATTTTCTAAACAATTTCAAAAGCTATCGGAAATCTTAATTTTTCAAACATTTGTGATATTCAAACTCGATATTATTTACAAATTCACCCAAAATCCTCATAACAATTTTCCAATCATTCAAACATAAAAGAATTCTCAATTATCAATATCAAGGAATGCAACACTTTAGAAATTTCCAAATCATTAATAAAATCATAATGTCACACAAATTCTAATATTAAAAACTCAATAAATCAAACACAATTAATTCAAACAATTTTTTATCACTTTTTAAATCATTCTAAAACAATAATTTAGTCATTCAGAATTAATAATTTAAACAATATTTTCGAAATTAATAAATAAAAAAATATTTTTGCTTTCTTTATTTTTCATAAACACATAGATAACTCATAATTCATCTTATAAATATGGTACCCACCTCATTTCCATGCTAGGAACTTGATTTAGTCCTCAATTCCTTCAATCCTCACTTAAATCGAAAATATCCAATTCAATAACGTAAACCCTAATTAATCCATCATCCAAAAATTAAGCATCATCTTAGCATAATCACTAAAATTAACCTTAGAAATCTCAAATCAATATCAATATTAAGCCAAATAAACCAAAATCTCACTAAAAATTCAAAGCTTAAAAATCATCACTTACCTTCGTCTTCTTCATTTTGAAAATTTCCTAGCTCATTTTGGAGCTCTCATCTTCTTTCATCTATTTCCCCTTAAATCATCGAAAATATTTCTTGAAAACCCATCAAAACCGAAACCCTAAGCTCCCTTTCTTTCTTCTCTCTTCTTCTCCCACTGACGCTTCTCTCTTCTCTCCCTCTCTTCTTCGTTTATTTCATTTTTCTGCTTAGAATCGTGCTTCCTCTCTAAATAA
>JANZXV010000005.1:25013484-25031850 GCA_027576455.1 Erythroxylum roigii | reverse complement strand
GTTAATCTTTAAATTATTTATTTTAATAAAATAAAATAATTTTTTAATAAATATTTATTTTATTTAAAAAAGGAAATTAAAAATATTAAACAATAACTGAAAAAAAAATCCCCGTACCAAACCCATAAAAATCTCGATCCTATTAGCCACAAGTTCATTACTCATCGACGTGGCGGCAAAGCAACGTCCGGGCTCAGTGGGCTCCTCCATACACACGCCAAGGCATCCTCGTCGCTTGCTTGCCCTACCTTATTCAATCAAAATTTTGAAGCCCTTTTTTTTTTTCCTAACCTTTCAGCGGAATTCATTTCCCTCAAAATTTCTGGATTTTGCCTACAGTTTTCTTGTGATTGTTGTTCGCTGTCCTTGGACTTCGAGATAACAATTTAACCTTTATATTTCCTGAAAGATCCAGACCCGGCTTTCTCGTCTCTGTAGTCCGCGAAGCTTTTACGAACTTATGCTTGTGCTGTTCGCTTTTTCAAATTTCATCAAATACCCTGCTTTTATTCGACAAACGAGCTTTGGCCCTTATTTAGATTTTTGATCAATTCTTGGGATACCCAGGTGAGAGATCTTATGAAATATTGAATCTTTATCGCTGAATGTCAGTGGAAAGGTCATTCGAGGCATGGGAAGAGGTCCAGCGACATGGCCAGGACCTTGCCGATCGGCTAGCACAGGGTTTTACGGGGCTAATACAATCTCATATGACCAACCCACCTGCGTTCCCTTGGCCAAACCCTCAGAATTCCAAGCTTTTCGATTTAGAGTTCCCTACTCACAGCTTCAGTGGAAAGGATTTGGGGGTGTTGAGTGATAGTAATGGTATCAATGGAGTCTCTGCGATTTTCGACATTGGGAACAGGATTGGGCAAGCTGGAGCTGACTTTGGGGCGTGCTTGGATGGGTTGGTTCAGCAGTTCTTTAGAAGGTTACCGGTGCCGTTTAAACCAGAGGAGAGTGTGGGAGTTGGTTTCAAGATGGATAAGTGGAGTGATGTTGGGTTTAATGGTGAGGGAGAGGTTGGTTTGGTGACTGAGAGGCTGAGGGATTTTGGGTTTGTGAAGGATGATGGAAATGGTGGTGGGCCGTTGGAAGGCTTAGTAGAAGATGAGACTGGTGGGCTTAATCTGAAATCTACTGGTTTGTTGGGTAAACCACAGGTAGTAATTTTTGTCTCAAATTGGGTTTATGATAGGCTTAAGGTTAGCATTTGCTTAATGATTTGTACTGAATCAGTGATTATAGTATCGCTCTAGGTGCACAACCCTCAAAAGAAAATTCCAATAGTTTGTGTAATGAACCTGATATAAAGAAAATGAAGGGAGACTTGTAGGATTGTGCATTTCTTTTGTTAAAAGTACTTGTGAACTGTAAGTTTTGAATTCTTCTTCATATTTCAGTTCAACGTTCTCCTTCAATTGTTGTACTGCTATTTTTCTAATGCGCTAAGGGTTATGAACAAGAGGCAATTGTCCTAATGTTACCTTGCCTATTTCCTTTTGCATATTGTCCTAATTCAATTGGGTCAAAACATGCAGTTGTCCTCTTTGTAGAAAGTTGCTTGAACAATTGTATAAGTGATATTTATAATGTTCGGAAAGTTTTGTATGCTAAACTTTGATTTTTCTTCTTCTAGAACTTTTAGTTTGTTCTCTTTCCTCTTCTTCATTGGTGAATTATAGAAGTTGATAAATACCTATTAATTTTATGGCCTTTTGTCTTCACGAGAAGAAAAGAGGTCAACTTGTGTTTTTGATAGATGGTAGAAACTTTGTGAGTTGTCCTGAAAAATTTGTAAATAGTAGTAAAAAGCAGATGAGGAAGATATAAGGGTGGAAAAAATGAGAACACATAGGCAAGTTGGTTTTGTTTTGGTTTTGTTGAGTTGGTATTTAGTTATAACAAATAATGGAAAATTCTATATTTTTCTTGATTTATTGTGAATGTGGTCGCCGAGAGATTAATAATTGTAGTTTCTTTTTTGCTAATATTGAGGAATGTTGATCATAATTTTCATTAGGGGCAAGGTTAAGGGTATTGATAAGTTGCTGGACGAGGAAAGGACTTTGATCGCTGTTAGGAATTGCACAAAAAACATTTTGAGTTTGCTTGATTTGCTTTCCTACAGTCTACGTCTATCATTTGGGTCTAGGTATTGATATATCAAATTTCCAAATAACATAAATAATTGAAGTTGTCTGGTCTAGCTAGTTGAAAGACTTTTGGTACCTTATTGTTCTCAACATGTGTTGTTTTTGCTTTTATCTTTCTCAATGTATTTTCATAATACCATTGCCTATATTGTGCTTAAATCTTCTGTAGCTTGTAATCTTGGAAATCTTATATTTAAAAAGATAAACATTCTACATTGGTAGGCAAAACTATTCTTCTTAAAGTTTTCAAACCTAGTTTGGGGTATTGACTTGAATAGGTGAAAGGGTTGGTCAGTTTTATACTATTATTTAGAGTAGTTAGTTAAACATATGTACTTCTGTGAATAATGCGAAGGTAAATAGCTAAATAGAATTGTAAACTTAGCTTTTCCATTGACCGCAAAACAAGGGTGGTGTTTGGTGTAAATATTATATCTGCATAAAGACTTTTTGTATATTTGATAAAAGGGTATATCATTGTAGTTTTGAACTTAAAAAGTTGCAATATAAATGAAAGATGATATTTTAAGGGGGAAAAACTTGGTAAACATAGGAAAAAGTTATATTTAGTAACAAAAATTGGAATATGATGTGGATTTTGTTAACGTTTATTTTTCGTTACTTTTCAAGTTTATTGATTTTGTTACCATTTATTTTCTTGATCAATGATACGTTTTACATTGGGTGCAGGGAACTGTGAATATCACGTCAACTTATGAAAGTAGAACTAGTAGTATTGAGAGTTCTGTAATTGCAAGGGGAGACTTTTGGAGAATGGAGGCATCACAAGGTAGCTCCACATCAAGAAATGAGAATAACTCTCTATTTCTTGTCCAACTTGGGCCAGTTCTATTTGTTCGCGATACAACACTTCTTCTTCCAGTGCATCTCTCAAAGCAGCACTTGCTTTGGTATGGCTATGATAGGAAGGTATGTACAAACTTGAATAGAAAAAGTAGAGAATAATGCTTGATACTTTGGAAAATGGAAGTAATGATGCCTAAGCTTTTTATTACTTATTAAAGTCTCTATAAGTAAAACTATTTGTTCTTGAACCTTGAATGTTGTTTGCTAGTTTTATGCTATACTGTAAGTATACGAGTCGTATATTGTAGTACAACTGATATCGTTGTCACGAAGACTGAATATAGTTACCTAACAATTTGAATTACACTTTGTTTAAGGTTACAACAAATTAAATTAATTGAAAATTAACATAAACTAATAAAACTAGATGATTGTATAAGTAAAAGATAACAATGAAATTGAAGTTAATGATGGAAACTTAGGGATTATTTTATCCTTGTTTTGCCCTTCATCTTGTGAATTCAACTATGTTTGATTCTATATATTCAAGAGTTTTGATTGCCCTCTTTTAAGATCTAATTAAGTAATCCCAATTGAAATAGATAAAAGTTTGAGTTGCAGCCTCTTGATTTCTCAAAAATACTCCTAACCACTCAATGAGATTTGAAGCAATCTTAAGGATAATTAAGTCACAATTAAGATCTCTTTTCAATTACTTATTAACTTGATATTTGTAAGTCTATTAAGGCACGTCTCGTTGTGCAACTTAACACAAATTTCTTGATTGAATTTCTCATTTCAAATCAAATATGAGCATAAAAAATATCACAAAGCAGTAATATATTGAATTTAACAAGGTAAAAGTTATACAAAACAATTCAAGAATAAAATTTTAATTTAGATTTAGCAATTCATAATCATGTTCAAAACATAATCATTCAGATTTGGCATACAAGGCAATAAAATAGAAGAAGATAAGAGAATGAAATCAACTTCAAGCCTTGATCTTGAAAATCTGGAAAGTTGGAGTTGATCTTGATGTTTTCACTTTGATCTTCTTTTTGTGATGTGCAACCCTTTTTGTGTTTTTCTCCCCTATTTTGGTGTATATGCCGACTCTGAAATATGCCTCTCTATAGCCTTCATAATATCCTGTTATAGCAAAAACTAACATTTTTAGAATATACGCGGTCACTTACACAATCATGTATCTCAAAATCTCCTCTAAATCGCGACTTCACACAGTTCCAGAAGCTTACAAGGGCACATACATGGCTGTGTGTGTCAACATACATAGGCTTTTATCTTCCCACGGGCATAAATAGCATCTTTGAAGCTTCACTTGTTTATAATGACTTACATGGTTCTTGTACACAATTGCGTGTCTCCAAAGTTGTTTCAATTCTTTTATTTTATGTCTCAATTCCTCCTAAATTCTTCTCTTTTTGGTCTATGAAGACAATTAGCACCTAAAGAAACACTTGAAGCAAAATAAATACCAAAAATACTATAACACTCTCAAATAACAAGCAAAATACATTAAATATGAGTATATAAATTTAATCAATTAATTGTTTATTAACATCCCCATGCTTAAGCTTTTGCTTGTTCCCAAGCAAAACTAAAACTACATAACACACAGTCATTGAACAATTGCAATGATGATATAATGAAGTCAAATCTTATGAAATTAGCTTAGCCATAAACATCAATTACTTAAAAAGTTTCAATACCCTTATTATATTTACGTTCGAATGCTTTGATTTAAATATATACATATATGTATATCAAACAAAATATCAACATCTGTTCGTACATCCATGACACTTGTGAGCATGCACTCATTCTTAGATAACAAATAAAGATAGAGATCGTTACTAACTACCCATTTATGAAATTTATTTTGACATTTGACATTAAGATCCACATGTTTTCTTTTATTGACAACTTCATACTTATCAAGATTGGTTGAAGTGTCATTTTAGCCTTTGTGACACGAAAATAAATAT
Organism: Erythroxylum roigii; assembly: GCA_027576455.1. Lineage (NCBI taxonomy): Eukaryota > Viridiplantae > Streptophyta > Magnoliopsida > Malpighiales > Erythroxylaceae > Erythroxylum > Erythroxylum roigii. The sequence continues at coordinate 25,026,875 of JANZXV010000005.1, read as the reverse complement.
TTTGTCATGAATGCCTTCGATTGCGACTTCAAATGGTTGCAAAAGCTTACTCAGGCACATACACCTACATGGTTGTGTACACGGGCTTGTATCTTCAAATGGGCCTAAAAGTTTCTTCAAAGTTTGACACATTTATAGTGACTTACACGGTCCTTACAAACAACAATGTATCTTTAAAGTTGCTTCAAATTTTCCATTTTATGTCTCAATTTTATCCAAATTCTTCTTCTTGTGGTCTATAAATGTAATTGTCACCTAAAAATACACCAGACGCAAAATAAGTATAACAAATACCATAACTCTCGCGAATATCATGCAAACACACTAAATATTGTTATAAATGTAGTACATTACTCGTTTATCAAATGTCAAGCTTAAATCACCAAAAAATGGCTTCTGAAGATAAGGTGTGGAATATTTAATAAATATTCTTATTTGCTGCATCCTAATAGTCTTCATGATTTGAATCTTTGCTTAGACATATGACCTTTGTTTTTCATTTGTTTTTCCGTAGCATGGCTTTAATTTTGTGTTAAATATACAAAATATTAAACTTTACTCAGTTTTTTAATATTAGCCTGAACTTTAAAAGGTAGCGTTAAAATGCTTCAGTTTTTAATTTTTAGCAAAAGTAGTCTGACATTAAGTTTTTTGTTAATATGGATGATTTGGTGAGTCAGATTGATATTTTTGTTATATGGCTGCTAAATATTGTTTTTGTGCTATGTATAAATTTTATTATTTAATAAATTAAAAAATAAACGCCCTGTGACAAAAATACTAATCCAATGTGACTTACCACGTCATCCACACTAACGAAAAATTTAACGTTGGACTATTTTCGCTAAAAATTGAAAGTTAAGCATTTTAACGCTACTTTTTAAAGTATGGGCTAATATGGAAAAATTCGGTAAATTTGAAAGTTTTTTTCACAACCCTTAATTTTTTTGAATGATAATTTGCAGAATTTATGTTGGAAGTTAGAAGTGCTTTTTGTGGTTGGATTGCAATTTGGTCATTGATGTATCCATGTCTAAGCTACCATATCTTGCTATATGTGTTTTAGTTAAACTTCATGAATTCTTAAATTTATACTGTTGCATTGTTGTTCCTAGTTGATAGATGGTTTCTTTTAGACACTTTTTTACTTGTCCTTGGGCTATAATTCCTTATATTTTTGTTTCCCAGAATGGGATGCATTCTCTCTGTCCAGCAGTTTGGTCAAAGCACAGGAGGTGGTTGTTAATGTCAATGCTTTGCCTCAACCCTTTGGCTTGTGTAAGTCAATTGCTTTTACTAGAAATTGAGAAATGTTGCACTTATCTGTCTTTAATTCTATTCTTGATTTGCACATGCTGTATTTGGAAAGTTTTGTATAACTTGAACATTTTTAGTTGAAAATTCTCTATCAAATTATTAAATTGCAAAGAGATAATGTGTATTTAGTGCATTGGGGATCATAAAATGTTGGATGCTCTCTGCTGAAGAAGAAAGAAAAACAATTCGTTGAGCCTAATTTTCTATAGGCTGTTGAAGTAATAGTTGTGAAGCAAATTGGGGGATTACAATATTTAAGTCAATTTTGCAGAAATATTTCTTAAATGAAACAAAAGTATTGAATGAAATGACAAGAATACTGACCTTATGTTTTGTCAATGTAAATTTACTAAAAGTTAGCTTATTAATCATGATAATAAAGTTAGTTCTTTATTATAGAAAGACTAATGATGCAAAAGGACTTAGAGTTTATAAAAGTAATTAAAAAAGACAAATCAGTCAACCACAAGTTTTTGTTTGGTGGAATGAAGACTGGGAGTTAAGGTGACAGCAAGGGCAACAAGAGTTTAAATTTATATCAAGTTTTTTATTAGATAAGAAGTAATAATAAGTTAGATATATTATTATAGTTGTTTATGATTTAAAACTTATTTAGGAATAGTTAATTCTTACTAGAGTGGGGTTCATCTTTATTTTGAATATTTTAGTTAATACATTTACTATTATAAGAAGGTGTTCCAAGAATTAGTTCTAAAAACAACACTTGACAACAACTACACTTGATGTTGAGGGTAGAGAAAGTGAAAATCCAAGATGAAGAGGATGAAACTAATTAACAGCAAGTAGAGATAGGGAATCAACACCTACTTAAAGTCCAAGACTAAAAAACAAATCAGCAGCACTTAGAGAGCACATGTGAGAATTCAGAGCCATGTTGAAACACTCAATATACTTGAAGATATTACTAAGAAACTTTGTGTTAAAGCACTTGATTTTGTAGGAAAGATGGATCTACACCTGTTTTTTGACTGGACAGCATCAACGAAACATTTCTTTGACCAGTACAATATGTTGGAAGATCACAAAATCCAATTTGCAAAGATGAAGTTAATTGGATATGCTAAATTTTGGTGGAAATCAATAGATGATAGACTTTGAAAAATAGGTTAAGGAAGAGATAAATCTGAAGTTATTGGAAAAATATTTACTATTTCATTACCAAGAAAATATTTAAGATCAACTCATAACACTTGGACCTTAAATGGCTATTGTCAGATTAAGCTCAAAAGGTGGCACAAACATGATTGACATATCAACACAAGGAATAACGTGGCATGTTGGAACACTAATACAGGAATTGCATCCTTTTTTAAGCAAGGGCAACATTAGAAAAAAGAAAATAAATTTACTTTAGCACTTGAATTTTAAATTTTGAATCGCAAAAGTTGATTAATATTTGTCATATTCTATGTTGAGGTTGACTTCAAACAAGCCAACGATAATTGATGCAATGGAGCTTAGAGTTTACGAAATGAAAGAGGGTAAATTCCTTGGTCATAAGCTTTAATTTAGTAGAATGAAGAGTGGAAACTAAGGTGACAACAAGTAAAATATGAGTTGAAATTTACTTTATCTTTTGTTTTTCTAATTGGATAGGAAGTAATAATCAGTTAAATATGTTGTCTTAGTTGTTTTGGACTTAAAACTTGTTTAAAAGTGAAAAATTCTTATGAGAGTAGGATTCAATTTTATTTTGGATATTTTAGTTAGAAATCTCTTTACTATTATAGTAAGGTTTGTAAAAGTTTTTCTCCGTATACACGTGTGTGTACTCATCCCCTCACTAAACATTAACCTAAATTTTGTTTGTAAACATAAAATTTCAATTAGAAGGTTTGGTGTTTTTTTCTAAAAGTGATTTGTAGATTGCAAGAGTGATACCCTCTATTACTTACTTGCTGCACTAAAATTCCACATCCAAAACCCTAAAATTCTAGCTTCCAAATCCTAAAATTTCAGCTATTTCAAACCTGAAACTACAACAAATTAATCTGAAATCCCTAACCTAAAACTCAAATTTCAGCAGCCAGATTTTATAAGCTTTGTGGTTCTAGTTACTAGTTTAATATCTCTTCTACATGTCCTACATTAACTAGTCTTCCCACAGATTTGCCAATATTCTGGTGCAGTTTCAATGTTTTCTATGGTGTAAAAATATTTGATTCAGTTTTTTGAGATTGAGTGCTGATTCCTTCTCTTCTACTTTTAATTTATGTGTCGATGTGCAGTCATTTGTGGATTTGCAGTTTCCAAATGGGCAGCTTACCTACGTAGCTGGAGAGGGGTTGACTACTAGTGCTTTTGTACCACTTTGTGGGGGACTACTTCAAGCTCAGGGTCAGTATCCTGGAGAAATGAGATTCAGCTTCTCGTGTAAGGTTAGTTGTGAAATACAGAATGAGTACTTGGTACTTTGGGGGTGATAGAGTAAGGATAGGGAAATTCCAGTTGAAATCGATAATATGTATTGATAGTCTCTATAGAGCTATAGCTCTCCCAGCCAAAGGCCGAACAATAAACTGATATCAAGAATAATCGATAATTTCTTCGTCATTTCTAGCTAACTTATATTCTCCATCTAGAGTACCCGTACACCCTACCTACACAATCATTCCCTTATTCTCCCGAACGGTTACACATGCATGCCTCACTCTCCAGCTCATCATTCTCTCTCCACCTCAGCGTTCTGCTTCTTCTTCCTATGATAACCCAACAACGATTTCTGTCCATGGCTAACAGGGGGTGTATTAGTTTGTTTTTGTTTAGTCATGAATGAACTTACAGTAAAATGTTGATCTCTTTTTCCTTTATGTTAAACCTCCGTTACGGAAATATCTTTTCAGAATAAGTGGGGTACTCGCATAACCCCAATGGTACAATGGCCGGATAGATCATTCTCGTTGGGTCTTGCACAAGCCTTAGGGTGGCAAAGATCTGGCCTCATGGTGAAGCCAACCGTTCAGTTCAGGTGACCTATTTGTTGTTGATTCTTATTTGTATGTTTGAACATCACTTATGTTTATTCTTACTGATATGGGTTAGATAATGTCTATTTTCTGATCTTGGTATCTGGAAATGCTGTTGAGCCTGGAGAACTTAAACGTGATTCTTAGGCTGCTTATATCAAGCTTTGCAGCAATTTTAGCTCTTAAGTGCTTAATAATCCCTTTGTCCCTCTTGCACCCTTCTACATTTACACACCAAGTCATAATGTGTTTTCTTTTCTCCCTTTGTTAGGGTCTTTTATTTTAGTTTTGAATGCTGAGCAAATCTATGTACAAGCTAAATGAACCCAAAAGAAGTGAGCCTTGAAGAGATGACTATGAGAATATCAAAAGTAAGAAAAGAGAAATCACTAATGCGAAGAACGGCTGATCATCAATAGAATAGCCATTTTGCTTGTGATTGGGATCGAATCCAGGATATGCTCTTTAGAAGCATATTTTTTGTATTTCCATCAGCAGATCTCGAATGCAGTTAGCACTCTGTCAGTCGATATCATTTAGATTGTCCTCACTGTGTCTGTCTTAGATCTGCCTTGGACAGATTTCTTCTACATTCTTAAAGATACTGAGGAAAATATTGCACCTTCAAGTTTGTGAAAATTTAATTTCTCAAATTTAATCAATGTAGTTTTATCAAATTATATAAATTCCTTAGGAGAATCAAATTGTTTGACAGGTGATGATGATTTTGTTTCACTTGTTACTGGTGATGTAATAGAGCATGATATTTAACATTATCAAAAGAAAATAATAACAACGAGAAATCAGTATTCTGGTTGTTATATCTCACTGATTAGGATACTTTAATTTCAACCAAAACATGGTTGTAATTTAGACACATTTTGTTCTTCCACCAGTCAGTAGCCATGGGGAGCAGGGGCTTGCTCATACATATTATGGCCTTGTGAACATTTCTATGGGCAAACTTAATTTTTGTTGTAGATTTTAATCACGATAATTTGGTGTTTCTATTGCCCTTATGTTCTCTCCTACTGCTCTTGATTGTACATGTGATTGACAGTAATATGCTTTACCTTATTATATTCTTGTATGAGGTCCTTTCAGTTTGTGCCCCACTATTGGTGGAAGCAATCCTGGGTTGCGGGCAGAACTTATTCATTCGGTGAATGATCAACTCAATCTGATCTGTGGTTGTGCACTTATGACTCATCCTTCCATTTTTGCATCAGTATCTGTAAGTTGTTTTACATAGCTCTGAGAACATAATTGTAAGTGACTCTGCTTATTGGAATCTATCATTTATGTTACATATCGTTCTGTATCTACATCAGTATATTTAAGTTGTTTTATGTGGTGGCTCTAAAAACATACGAGTATGCTTTCTGGAATCTATCTTCGGGCGTTTGCAATTGCACCTCATGACACATCCATCTCTATTAGCATTAGTATCTGTTAAGTTGTTTTATATAGTGACTATAAGAGCATAATCATATGTGATTCTGCTTTCTGGATTCTATTATTGGAGATGATCTTTGGATGCCATTGGCTCTTGATAGTGGAACATTTTGTGATGAGAAAAGGTTTTATCTGATTGTTTGTCGGGGGAATGTACGTGTTGAATAAGTATGAACGTTTGTTATTTTCAAGAGAAATGGATATAATATGTTTCTTCTCTTTTTGATCTGTTGAATTTGGCAGATTGGCAGGTCAAAGTGGAATGGTCATGTTGGGAGCTCGGGAGTTGTTGTGAAAGTTGATACACCCCTGTCTAATGTTGGTCGACCTTGCTTCTCTGTGCAGATAAACAGTGGGGTTGAGTTTTGATTGTTCTAAACTAACTTTGTTGCAGTTGAATTGTATATAGGCACAAAAACATTGAAATAGACGACAAACCACATGTGAATAGTAGTCTTTTTTCTTTCCCTATTATTAATCATATATATATATATGTATATTTTTCATCATCTCTTATCGGAGGTATTCTCCCATTTCTGTAATCAAAATTTTAACTTTGGTGCACTGTAAATGACCAAGTGAGGCCTCGTGTATTTTTTTAAAGCTTCCCATGTGAAGGTATGTTTTGGTATTGTGAATGCAATATTGTAGATGTGTGTGTATATATATATGTATGCTACGTCCACCCACCCGACCTTTATTATCATGGTTAACATCATTAATCTAACGGGCAAAAGTCTCACATTTGAGGGAAGGCTCTCATTGTCTGTTGTAATGTTTATTTGGAAGACGTTTTGTCGGTTTTAAAATCCAAAATCCAGTCTCATTCGTGTGATAGAAACATCATTAGAGAGAAAGAAATGCAACTATTTAACTGGCTAGTGCCAAAAAGGTGTGAACATGATATCGGAAGAAAATGCTTGCCGATAAATTCAGCAGACCATAGTAAATCGGGGTGGCCGAGAGCAACGATTTTGCAATTTGAGAGAGCAATTGGTGTCCCAGCTTGTCCGATTTAGACGAGGCACATCAAAAGAAGTATTGACTGATATTGATAGAAACAATGTACTCCAAATTAAAATACCGTGAGCTAAGGTCTTAGTTGAATGCATAAACAAAGATTGAATGTAATGTAAATCCTAGGTATGTTGGCTGAGAGAAGCTTTTTCTCATAGCGAGTATCAAGGCTTCGCTTTTAGGAATGTTATACTTTCATTCTCTCTCTGTTTAACGACCTCAAATAGGATCTATGGTCTAAGACTTTCTGATACACAAGATCCTCGTGAACAGACAAGTGTAGAGTATACTTATCTTTCTATATGACTATGACAACATTATTCAAGAATCAACTTATTAGAGGAGAGAAACTTAGAAAAAAACCATAGGATGAGAAATACTCAAAACTTCTATTCATTTTTAACTTTCAAACGAGACTTTAATGAAACTTGATATAACTGAGGGAAATGCCTTGCTTTTTATAGGCCAAACAAGGGGATAAAAGCAAATAACTTTAAGGAAAAAATTCCTTAGGTACAATCATACATGCAACCTTTTAAAAAGCAAGTAGTAAAAGGAAGAATAATTGGGAAGCATTAGGTCCCAAATATTTTTAAGAGATAAGGGAGAATCTTTGAAGATAATGTGGCCCTCAAAGATTCAAGCACAATATCACATTAAAAAAGACACATAATAAGAAAATAATAAAAAGTCCTACAGTGATGAGTGGAATCTTTGATGAGTGGAATCTTTATTGATAGCTACATTGTCTGTGCGGAGTCTGATTAGGAATTGAATGAGTTCTTCTTCATTAGGGATGAAAATATCATCATTGGGATCTTGAACATCTTGGAAGAAAGAGGTTGAAGATTGTGAAGGTCCTGCAGTGTCAGAGGAAACTTAGATTAATGTCGCATCTTCAGATTTGAATATATTGGACTGTTTGGGCTTGGTATGTCAGCTTTTGGCATTTCGGGTTCACCAGGAATATATTCTCCTAGGTAGGTTCCAAGAGAAGTAGAGATGATAGGTGCATGTTGAGGGAAATGATTTATGTCCTTAAGAAAACTTCGAAGATTTTTAAGGATGGTTTCTTTATACCATGGCCAATAGAGTGAAATATGATGGAAAGAGACTTGATTGTCAGAATAGATTGCTCTAGTATGTGTTGTGAGATATGGGTGATGGAGAATAAAGATGCATTTCGCAAATTGCTTTTTTAAAGGAGCTTCCTATAATTGATACTGTTTAATGACGAGGGAAAGCCGTTTTCTTCATTGTTTTAATGGTTGATACCACTCAAGAAATGTCCATAATAGGGAACTTTCATTGTCTTTATCACAGAGATATTGATAGATTTGTAGAGGAGGTAGGGTGACAAAACAGGCATAAAGGGCAAAGAGAGCCTGGAGATACCATAATGCATTATCTAAGAGTGGACCATTAAGAAAGAACACATTGAGGTATGGTGCTTTAAGGTTAAACAAAGAGAGACTACAAAGTAAGTTGGTCTGGCTAAGGAAGAGATGTAGATAATAAAACCGACTTAATTGGGTAAGAGATGCAATTTCTGCAACAGTAGTGGGTGAACTAACAATCGGAGGAAAGAGTTTCTTTGTTCAGGGAGTAGTAGGTAGGTCAACCATGAAGAAGAGGAGAGCGATATGGCTAGAGTGAGCAAACTGATAGGCAGAGATAGAAAATCAGTTAGGACATTTAGGTGACCGCTGGTAAAGTGAATGGTGAATTTATAGCGGGAGATCCATTTGGTGAGGATAACATCCCAATAATGATCACTAGCGTCAGTTTGTAGGATGCGATCCCTTTGTTAGGAATCTTTAAAGTTGAGGGATTTTGACAGGCACCCTTTAAGTGTTGTATGGCTCTGGTTATGGTAGGTTCTTTTTCAGCAACTTTGATGGGGACGATGTATAATTAGCTACGTGGGGGATGAAATCTCCGATATAATTGACAATTCCAAAGAATTGTTGTATCTATTTAGTAACGAGATTGTCATTAGGAAAGTTCAACAGTTCACTGATAATATATGGATTGGGTTGATAATATTCATTGTGGAAATGCATACAGAAAAATTCTACTTGGGTTGTCCCAATATGACTCATTTTTGCTGAGAGCATAATCCCATGTTGCTTTGTGAGATCCAGGAAGATTTGGAGTAGGTTCGGATGTTCTTCATGGGTCTTAGAGTATAACAAAATGTTATCAATGTAAACCGAAGCACTATAGAGAATGAACTCATAAATCTTTGTCATGGCTCATTGAAATAGTGAGGGGGCAACCTTGAGTCCAAATAGCATGATAGCCTATTGATATTGGGCGTTCGTAATACAGAAGGTTGTCTTCTATCTTTCCTAAGGGTCAATTCCAAGTTGCCAAATCCAATTTTTAAGTCAAACTTGGAGAAGATGGTAGCTTCCTTGAGAAATAGTACTTGAGTACTAATCTTTGGCAGTGGGAACTTATCATCTTGTAGGAAAGTGTTGAGAGGTTTCTGGTCAATGACTAACCTCTTTTTCCCTCGTTTTTGCTACAACCTTTTGTTGACATAAAAAACCTAACAAGCCCAATCATATTTAGTGGGCTTAATTATTCCTTGCTGAAGAAGGATAGCACATTCTTCCTGCTCGAGTCTCAAATCATCAGGGTTTATACCCGAATGAGTAGCTTTAGTAGGATTTATGTCTTCATTCTTCTTAAAAGGAAGATGAATGAAGAAATGAGGATTCTTCCATAAAGGATTGGAATGAGAGAAATGTGTATGATTCTTAGGACAATATTCCAAAAACTGATCTCTCAATGCTTCTTATGGTAGTGGAACATTAGTAAGTTCAAATACATTTATGAGATTTGTATAAGATCTAATGTTGGCACGACATCTGATTCCTGTAGGTAAAATTTGTAATGGGGATGCCTTGCAATAGACATCAATGCCAATGAGAATATCTGGGCCAGGTAGATTACTGCCAAGAACCTTGGTCTATACCACATAGTCAGGGAAAAAACGAATTCCTAATTTCCTTTTAGTAATAGGCCTAATCTTGAAGGAATTGCCATTAGCAGTAGTAAAATATTCATTATAGGAACTCCATGCATTAGGAGGCAATATGCTGGACTTCATAATGCTTCTGCATAATCCAGTATCCATGTACCCAATAGCCTTAATGGGCCTATCATACTTATCTTAGAACAGTAATTGGATTTTAACATAGGGATGAGGAATAGGTTTGGGATCAATCTTGAAACATAGCTGCTATTGTTGTAACATATAGTGCATGTCATCATCATAATTAGAGATAGCAGATGAGTTATCATCCTCATCAAAAGAATTAAGAGGAATAACAAACTTTGTTTCTTCATCTTCACTGAATTGTTCTTCAATAAGATCGTCAATGTTTCCATTATCATCATGGCATGATAGCTTCAATATAATCCATTAGTTTGATATCCCTTTGTGTCTTATTAGGACATTATCGAGCAAAATGTCTTGACTTTCTACAGATAAAACAATGATTTGCCTTCTTGGCTTAAGGATGTCGTCGATTGAAGAATATGAAAATTTGTCATTTTTTGTTTTTCCTGAAGGGCTTGTAGCCTTCCTTAGGAGACATATAGGATCTATGGAAATTTTTGTTAGGAGAACTTTTGGTGATGATGTTTCTTTTTCGTATGACATTCATAATCTTTTTTCTCTTTACACTGGATAGTCAAATAAGCCTTTTTACACTCCTTCTTTAACATAGGACCACCTTTAATCATGTTTTTGAAGAACATCTGTTGATCACATAGCTTGTTAATATAAGTTAAGGCGAGATGATAGATTTCTCCAAGAGATATCTTTCACATCTCTTTGAAGTGTAGCAATTGTCCTTTACAACTCATGTTGTAATTCTTCCGGGAAAGAGGAAATAAAAGTATAACGAAGAGTAACATCATTGAATCCATTGAGAAGATAGTAACATTTTGTCATATGCTAAAAATGTTTTTGTAGGCCTCTCCTATCTAGAGAACAACACTTCATCTCAAAATACTCTTGTCTGACTTGTTTGTCAATGAGCTGAAAATCACCAATAAATTCTTTGTTGATTACGCCAAAGCCAGCAGATGTGACTTTTATGTACTGTAGTCATCGATAATCATCTAGACATTGCCACCATTCTCGTAGTGTGCCAGTAATATGATAAGTAAACTCAGACAAAATATCTCTTAATGGATTATTTGGTCGTGTTATTTGCAAGTCAATCCAAGTAATGAATTCATGAAGATGCTCTCTCCATTTTTTGGGTGGAAGATCATCAAATGTAAACCAGGTACCTGAAGTAGGTTTGGTTGGTGGAGCTGGTGGTGGTGGTGGTAAAGTTCTTAAGGGTTCAGTTCTTGTAGATTTAGCTTTACTGATTTCTGGTTCAACTTCAGTAGGTTCAGACATGATCATCATAATCTAAGCTAGATTAGATAGATCAACAAATTGATCAAACTCATTAAAAGATGGTTCAGATAGTTCATATGGTTCAAAAGATAGTTCATCAGGGGTATGTTTAGAAATATCAGAATGCTCAGAGGGGCATTCTCCAGCAGATATATCAAGAACAAATGTTAGTGCAAGAGTTGCTATGAACACTGTTTGAGGAGCTTTGTCCTTTCCAGTAGATGGGGAAGGTTATGGCTTTGGTGGAAAAGTAAGTGGAGTGTTGATTTGCAAAGTTTTTGTCCATGAACTAGTGGGTTGAGTGGGTTTAGTATATGATGGTGAAGGTTCTGAAGTCTTTTCTAGTTTGGGTTTCGAAGGTTTGGATTTGGTAGATTTGAGCTTAGTTGCATGAGGATGGAAATGTTGTCTAATCAAAGGATAATTCATCTTGAATACCTTTTCATAGTCAGCTGCTTCACAGTATGTTGGTGAAGAATAGATAGGTTGAACTATAGGAAAAGATTTAGGATAAGCTCCATAAACAGTCTTAGAATGTTCCTTATGAATATCAACTTCCAGTCTTTGGGTGGTGAAGTCAGGGCTAAAATACTAAGTAGCAATGTATCGGCTGTTGGATCGAAAACAAAAGCATGCAAGATTTGGCTAAAATGGTAGATTTCAACACTTTTTCCGAAATCAAAACATAGTAGAAACAAAATAACCAAATCAACATGTTTCAGCCATACATGATACGATATAAGGAAAATAATTAACATAGGAACAAGATGGAAATTATACCGACTCCTTGCTATAGCTTTGACTCCTCACTTTTGTATCCTCTCCTTGTCAATGTATCCTTTCCTTGTTATTGTATCCTTGATCAATCTGATCTACCACTTGTTCTCCTTAGACAACTTGGTTAACAAGATCCTTTGGTGGGAAAGGAGGAGAAATATTTGAGAAGATTTTCCTTAGTTGAAAGAAGCCAAAAATGAGACTCTTCTCATTCAAGTTTCAGCTAACACATGCAAGCGAGGAGAGAGTGAGTAAAAAATGCAACAACCCTTCTTCACACTCTCTCAATTTCGGTTATAGATGAAAGAAATAAGTGAAGTGCATCCAATGCATCACTTCATTCTTTAATCAAACATAAAGAAGCCAACAAATGAGACCCTCTCATTTGTTTAAGATGGCTATATGAAAAGACCAATAACCTAAATGAGACCCTCTCATTTTCGGTTATGAGATGAAAGAAGGGGGAGAGTACCACAAATGCACCTCCTCCTTCTTTAATCAAATGAAAGCTAAAAGGTTACATGCCATCATTAAAAGACAACTATTAAACTATTTAATGATAAGATCATTACCCCATTTAATGATGATGAAGCATGATACAAACCCATCTTAAATTTAGCAATTCAATTCTAAATGTGCAGTTGCACATTTAGCTATAAAACCGAAATTTTCCCTCCTTTTATCTTTAATAACTTTGTTTCAATTTAATTAATTTAATTAATCAAATCAAACTAAAGTCCAGCCCAATATTAAATGTTCATTTGGGCTTCTAATTAACAATTAATTAGTGTAAACCCAACATTCAATCATAGGCTTGAAAACCCAACTTAATTAACTCTTAATTAAATTATTCTGGTATTATTATTTCGAATCTAATTCGGTCCTTTTTTCTTTCTTATTTCCGGTAACCTCTATTTATATTTCTTACTTTGCTCGATAACCTTTCTAGAAGCCAAGTGGGGAATCTAATTGGACATATATAATTCAAGCTCCAATAGGCCCGGAATTAATTTAATCTCATTAAAATTAATTCTAGCTTATTAACCAAATGTCATTCCACTAAAGATAATTAGTTAAACTATCTTGAATTACTAAATATTATGAGAACACATGATTCAAATAAGACGTCCAATTGCAAACTCTATTATGAACCATATTATAGCTATCCACATAATAAATGATAAAATTGTCGTTTTGCCCTTATGATGGTTTTTCCTTCTAGATCTCCCGCTTTATTTTATATGATAATTAACATACAAGATCTTATCTTGGTGTTAAGACTTGATGGGTAGCTAGTCCATCAAACTACTGGCGCCAATTTAATCACCAACCTCCGTAAAACATCTAGAAGTGATGATATCACTATAAACTCTTTATTTGAGTGAATGTTCCCTGATACATGTTTCAATTAA
>JANZXV010000005.1:24948923-24970389 GCA_027576455.1 Erythroxylum roigii | reverse complement strand
ATAATTTATCCTTAATTTTTATTTAATGTATAATTATTATTAGTAATAAAAATATCTATTTTATTTTAAAAATAAAAATAAAAAATCACAATAAATGTTCAACTAAATAACAAATTAAAAAAACTTTGAAAAAAAGAAAAGGGGTAGAGATGGGAGTGAAATTTTCAAAAAAAAATTGAAAATTTTACAACTTAGTTCCTATATTTTTCAAATTTTTCGATACTGACCGGTATATAGCCGATATTATAAATACTAGCTGGTACCAGACAAAATAGGCCGATACCGACCGGTATTTACTCCCAGTATATAAATACCTCTATTTCGTACTGTTCTTTAGCTGGTACGGTATGTACCACCTAGTACCAAACGAAATTTCAATCTTTGCCTCGAAGTGCCAATGTTATACATAGCATCTTCCTGCTCAATACGGAATGAAATTCCAATCCCTGCCTCGAAGTGCCGATGCTATACATTTGGATATCATCACCACTCAACTAAGTTAAGACAAGATTGCTTAGGAGTTTTCTATTACCAGTCAGTTTCACCTGCTCCTTTTAACTTCAGGCAATCAATACTTTGTAGGTCAACGACGATGTAATATGCATACGCTCTTGCAACAAATTAAATATGTTCTCGCCGTTGAAAGGTGAAAGGGGTATAAGTATTATCAGAGAGAGACTTATCAGATCAGTTAATAAGAAAACTATAGATACAAAGGAATAATAGTAATGTTAAAACTATGCAAAGAATGCCAGTAACAAATATTACTTACGTTTTCTTGCAAAAATCCCTTCAACTATTATCAAGAAAGACGGCAAAGTTCATATTTTGCATCTTAAAGGGTAATAATGTCCATACCCGTTTATAATCAGAACCTTGTCCTGCTCGTTATCATCCTTTATTCATCAGCAAATTATATACCCTTGATAATGTTATTGATCTGAGCATGTAGTTCCCTCATAGAATTTGCTACCGTTTCAGGATAATTTGCTGCATCAGAACAGCTAGAATGCTGCCCATGGATATGTTGATGACATTGACTACATCATTATTGAGCTACAAAACACAAAAGAATGATATGTAAAGGCAAGAATGGCTGTAGAAATGTTTCCTAGTGAGTCAAACGAATAAAAATAATAAGCATAACATAATATTATCAACAAAAGAAATTAAAAAAAAAAAACAAAATTTCCATTTTATAAGTGAGGTAAACATAAAAATAACAAAATACTTGGATATATATTTGTTTATTCGGTGGTGTCAAACTAAACCATGCTAAAATTCATCGTTATTTCAGTTATGCACAAACCTAAGCAGGCTATCCAAATGGCAAGGTGGCAATCAGATATGACCTAAGATGGTTCATTTGTCAATTTCTAGTTTCCAAGACATGAATGTCTCAACCCCATTCCAGAAGACTGAGCATGCAAGACAATAAGATAACGGTAACTTAATGGTTACTCCAATGGACGCCTCCATTGGAGGCTGCTCAAACCTCTCCCCAGTCCTGGAGGTGCAACAGACTGAAGGTAGCAATTCAGACACTGCTTTCCCCACCATTCACGAGTCTAAGGAAGTGACTAAGGGATCCCCTAAGAGAAATAACAATTCAGTTATCACACAGAACGAGATAGGCAAAACTTGGAGGAGTATTGTGGCGGCTGCGATTCCTACATAGAAACCTAAGCATTTTCACTCAAACCTGGTAAATGGGATAGTCTCCCCGCCTTTGGAGCTGTTGCAGGCAGGAGTTAACGCAAGGTCTAGCACTTTGATAGGTTTCTTTTTGAACAAGAGGCCCTCATTTCCTCAGTTTCAAGTCTGGCGCTCAAACCAGATGGGGAAATAAAGGGTTGGAGAAGATTCTATTGACTAAAGAGGACTCTTTCCTTTTCAAATAAAGAGATGAGAATAGCCTGAGTTCAATTATAGAAACTGGTCCCTGGCACATTGGAGGTCAGCCAATGTTCGTGCAGAAATGGGTTCCAAGACTGGAATTAAATAGAATTGGAATAGAGTCCATTCTCATATGGATTAACTTTCGTAATATTCCACTGGAATATTGGACATTGCGTCGCTCAAGCTTTCTTGCTAGCTCAATAAGAAAACCTCTAGCATTTGATTCTCCAACTGTTAGATTTGAGAGAATCTGTTTTGCTAGAATTTGTATAGAGGTCAAAATAAAAGAGGATCTCCCTGAGGCTGAGGCTAGTGAGTTGGTCAGAGCAGAGATTATCCTATAGCCGGAAGCCCCAGAGTAATACGAAGATGTGGAAAGAGACAGGTAAGTTGTTCAAGAAAGGGAACTTCTATGAAATAATGGGAATTGGGGGAACAGATGATGACAGAGATGAAGAAATAGTTAATAAGCAGGAGGAGATTCTAATGGAATCAAGAGTTGCTACTGAAGTAATAGAACCTACAGACGCAAAGGAAGACCTGGAACCAAGTACTTGTAAGGAGATTTATGCTGAGGTTGAAGGGGAAATGGAAGGATAATGATGCTGGAAATAAAGAACACGTAGTTGATCAAATGCAGGAGGTGCAAGGGCTCAATCAGATAAAGAGGGTTGAAGAACCAGGCGGGAAGAAGAAAAAGCCCAAAGGGGGTTGGTGAATGCTCTGATTCCCTTTCTTTTGAATATGATCTTTTGGAATACTAGGGGTATGAATGAACCCCACAACAGGCAAGCTTTAAAAGACTTGCCTACGGAAAAGAAGCCTTTCATTCTGTGATTGCTTGAGACCAGAATCAGACCTCCTAAGTTCGAGGAGTCTATGAAGTTTTTGCGTTCTAATTGGATCTTAGGATCCAATCACGAGTATCACTATAATGCAAGAATTGTCTAGGCCTACAATAAGACAAGGTTCAGGTTACTGCTTGAAATAGCTCTGACCTATTTATCCACTTAGTGAGTTGGCATGTGTGAAGGTGGATTCCTCTATCATTTGAACTGCCCATCATGTATGCTTCAAATTTTGCTTTCCAAAGAGCCAAACTATGGGAAGAACTTGCTGCTATTCAATCTTCAATGGCTAGTCCTTGGATTACTGCTGGTGACCTTAATTGTGTACATTCCTCTGAAGCTCAAGGTGATAGGGTTAGCTTCAGAAACTTAGGCAAAGAGCTAGAGGCGAATGTAAGCAAGTTGGAAGTGTTTGACTTAAAGTATGTGGGCTATCACTTTACCTGGAGTAACAAACAACAGGCAAGTGCGTCTGTTATGCTTATTAGTGCAAAATCGAGCCACCGGGCGATTAGCTGTAAAATCAAATTCAATTAATTTTGACTTTCCTTTTCCCTTCCTTGAATCCGCATTCTTTGAACGACCTATTTTGATGAATCAGCTCGTCAAAGAGAGACTAAAACCTTGGACCTCGTTAAAGAGAGAATCCAATGTTATACTTTTTTTGATAAATTTCTCTCCCCCATTTTATTTCTCCCATTGCCTTATAAATAGGCTAACTTATTACATTAAAATAGAATTCCTATTATGTAGGCCAACTAAGAAAATAAAAGGAAAAAACAAAAAAAAACGTTAATATCAAACAACCCTAAATAAATCATAATCTTAGCAAAATTAGAAACCAACGCTTAATCCCTCTACTTCCTTTTATAAGTCTGACCTATAAAGGCGTCCACAACATTACCCCCCTCCCGCTTAAAGAGCTTGTCCTCAAGCTCAAAAGAAGGATAGGCCTGCTGAAAATGGGCCAAATCTTCCCAAGTTGCGTCCTCTTCAGCCAGCCCAATCCACTGAACTAGAACCTCCCAAGTTTCCCGATTAAGACGAGCTCAAAGAATAGCAGCAGGCTAGGCAAGGATTTGAACGTCGTCAAAGGGAGGCAGCTCTGAGATACTAGGAATATGATCACCTTTAAAGACTTTCAAAAGGAAGACATGGAAATTGTAGGAGGTAATTTCAACTCATATGCCATTGAACCCACCCACTTCATAATCAAAATGGGGACCATAAAAACGTGGAGATAGTTTAGAATAGACCTTGAGCCGCATAGAACACTACCTATATGGATGCAAACGCAGCCATACCCATGTGCCAGGAGTGAACTCAACCTCACGATGACCCTTATCATAGTAATCCTTCATTTGTTGTTGAGCCAAGAAGAGGCAATGGCGGACATCTTCCAAAACCTTGTCTCGCTCCAATAAAGTTGTCTCAACAACGGCCACACAAGTTGAACCTGAAATGTAGGACAGCAAACGTGGTAGATCATGACTGTATACAACCCGGAAGGGAGTTGTCTGAAGGTTTTATAGAAAAATTCTGCCCAAGGAACCCAAGCCACCCATTTGGTGGGGTAATCTCCAACAAAGCAACGGAGATATATTTCCACAGTATGGTTGACATCCTCGGTTTGACCATCTGTCTGTGGATGGTAAGCCAATGAGAATTGTAACTTAGCGCCATGGAGGCGAAATAGCTCCTTCCAAAAATTACTGGTAAAAACCTCGTCCCGATCACAAGCAATTGTTTCTGGCATCCCATGTAACATGACAATCTGCTCAAAGAAAACCTGAGCCACACGACTAGCAATATAATGCTAAGGGAATGAAATGTGCATACTTCGAAAACCGATCCACTACCACTAACAAGACCAATTTACCCCAAGATTTGGGTAGACCGTCAACAAAATCCATGGAGATATCAGCCCAAATATGAGTGGGGAGTTGCAAAGGCTGCAGTAACCCAACAGGACTTACATGCTCAATTTTGTTTCGTTGACAAACTGGACAAGCCGCCACATAAGCAGCAATGTCAGTCTTCATACCCTTCCAATAAAAATCACCCTGTAGCCGATGCAAGGTTTTCTACATCCCCTCATGAGCACTATCATGATAAGTTGAAAGGATAGTAGCAATCAAGGGCGAATCATGGACAAGATAAATCCGATCCTTAAATAAAATGAATCCATCATGGTATTGCCAATCCCCATTTAGCTTGCCGTTTCGTATTTGGTTGCCCAAAGCTAGCAACTCCTCCGAACCCAAAAAGTATTCCCAAACTGAGTCTAATATAGAACTTCGAAGACAACTAATAGCAAACAAGGAGGGGTCCTCAGCTGTTCTACGAGATAAAGCATCAGCTGCCTTATTTAGAATGTTATCCTTATATTCAACTATAAAATTATAGCTCATGAGCTTGCTAAGCCACTGCTGTTGGGGAGGAGTAGTCAACCGCTGTTCTAAGAGGTATTTTAAGCTATAATGGTCAGTTTTGATAATAAAAGAATGTCCCCAAAGATATGGCCGCTAGTGTTGTACCGCCTTTGCTAAGCCAATCAATTCCCTCTCATAAGCAGCAAGTTTCTGATGTCTAAGGGCTAATTGGCAGCTAAAAAAAGCAATTGGTTGGCTCTCTTGTTGTAAAACAGCCCCAATACCTCCACCCAAAGCATCACATTCCACAATAAAATCTAGTTCAAAATAAGGAAGTCTCAATACCGAGGCACTCGACAAGGCTGTTTTAAGTTGTTCAAACGCATTTAAGGCTGCTTCATTCCACTTAAATGAGTTTTTTTAAGCATGCTAGTAAGAGGGGGCTGCTAGCAACCCATAATCACATTCAATTAATCTTAGTGCAAGATCGAGTCACTGGGAGATTAACTATAAAATCAAATTCAATTAATTTTCACTTTCCTTTTCCATTCCTTGAATCCGCATTCTTTAAACGACCTATTTTGATGAATCAGCTCGTCAAAGGGAGACTGAAACCTTGGACCTCATTAAAGAGAGAATCCGATCTTATAATTTTTTTGATAAATTTCTCTCCCCCGTTTTATTTCTCCCATAGCCTTATAAATAGGCTAACTTATTACATTAAAATAGAATTCCTATTCAGTAGGGCAACTAAGGAAATAAAAGGAAAGAACAATAAAAAACGTTAATAACAAACAACCCTAAATAAGTCAAAATCTTAGCAAAATTAGAAACCAACGCTTAATCCCTCTGCTTCCTTTTATAAGGCTGACCTATAAAGGCGTCCACAACAGCGTCACTAGGAAAAAGCTAGACAGAGTTTTGGCAAACCAAGCATGGACAAGTTTGATAGAACTCTAGTCTTTGAATACTAGAGGTACGTTGTATTATTGAATTATAGCAGCACTATAAACCATTACAATGGTGATATTTAGTATTTCCCTACCCAGAGCTGAATGCTCCTCAGAAGGCTTAACTATCCTTCTATCACAAATTCTTCCCCTTTTTTTCTCCCCTCCCTTCTCTCCCCTTCTCTCTCAACCTAAAACCCCCAAGTTAGGATCCATTTTGTTACGCTTAACTACTTACCACATCAGCTACTAACTAACTCTCCTTTGGCCCACTATTCTTTCTCTTGGAGTATACTTTCCATATCAACAGTTTATTCCCTTTTCTGTTATCCTCCCCATTGTCTAAATTACCCTCTTCCATGTTGGGTCCTAACATTGCTCACAATTTTCCAGAATTTGAAAAGGACCAAAATACCTTGCTGCTAGCTTTTGATTGATGCGTCTGGCCACAATGAGTTGCCTGTGGAGACGTAGCTTTAGGAAAACCCACTCTCCTACTTGGAAAGATTGGAGAGTTCTTTTTCTATCCACATACCTCTTCATTTGTTCCTGTGCCCTATTCAGATTGTATTTTAACTTATTCAATGCTTCATCTCTATCCATTAACTCTCTAGCCACCGCCTCCACTCTAGTCTCGCCTTGTAAATACCTCACTAGTGTGGGTGGTTTCCTCCCATACACCACCTCAAACGGGGTTAAACCCGTAGAGATGTGAAAAGTGGTATTGTACCATAGTTCAACCCACAAAATCCAATAAGACCAATTTCGGGATTGTTCGAAAGCAAAACACCTCAAGTATGTCTCCAAACACCTGTTGAGAATTTATGTTTGTTCATCCGTCTTAGGATGATAAGAAGAGCTCATTTTAAGCATTGTAACTTGCATCCGAAACAGCTCCCTCTAGAAATGACTGATAAACAATAGATCACGATCACTGATAATAGATTGCGGTACTCCATGTAAACGAACTTCTTTGACAAACACTTCAGCCACATTTTTTGCTGTATAAGAGTGCTTCAATAGGATAAAATGACCATATTTTGATAACCTATCCACCACCACCAGCACTGTATCTTATCCTTAGGATTTAGGGAGCCCAGTAATAAATTCCATGGAAATGTCTTCCCAAATTTGATCTGGAATAGGTAATGGTTGTAACAGTTCCCCCGGAGATGTGGCAGCATATTTTTGTCTTTGACTTGTGTCACAAGAATGAACAAACTGTTGTATACATTTCTTCATTCCGATCCAGTAAAGATCGCCCGCAATTCTCCTATAAGTGCGTAGATATCCTGAATGCCCTCCAATAGGGGAAGAATTTCATTCCCTTAGGAGGAGTGGAACAAATGGGGATCACCAACCGCCCTTTATGCAAAAGAACCCCCTGATGCCATGAAAAACCAAGTCGAGAGTTGGGCTCCTGCTGCAGATCCTGTATAATTTTACACAATATCAAATCTTGCTACACCTCCTACTGAAGTGTTTTGCCTTCTTCCCAAAGCAGATATGAAACGATGGTCTTAAACTCCCGCTCTTCATAAACCCGTGACACGGCATCTGCAGCCTTGTTTTTTGGCACATGTTTATAAATGATTTCAAAGAAGTTTAGCCATCCAACATTGTTGGTCTGTCGTAGTAACCCTTTGTTGCAACAGATGACGTAGAATTTTTTGGTCAGAATAAACCACAAATGACCTGCCAAGCAAATAGTGACGCCAATGATGCACCGTTAATAGCAAAGCCATTAACTCCTTCTCATTGGTTGACTTGGAGAGATTTCCTGCTGAAAATGTTTTACTGTAATAGGCTATTGGCCTTCTGTTTTGCATCAAGACAGCACCAACCCCTTTCCTTGAAGCATCACATTCAATCTCAAATGATTGTGAAAAGTTTGGAAGGGCTAATACTGGAGATGTTCTCAAAGCCTTTTTTTGAGCCTCAAAGGACTCTAAGGCTACTGAACTCCAATGAAATCCCTCTTTCTTCATCAATTCAGTGAGTGGCTTAGCTATTTTGCCTTAATACATAATGAACTTACAATAATACCCTGTCAATCCAAAGAATCCCCTCACTCTCTTAACATTTCAAGGAGTAGGCCATGTCCAAACACTACTAATCTTTGCGGGATCCACAGCTCCTCCTTTTTTGGAAATGATATGCCCCAAATACTCCATTGTTCGTCTCCCAAAATTGCACTTCTGTTTGTTAACCACAAACTAATTTCTTTTCAAAATCTCCAAGACTCTCGATACATGCAAGAGGTGAGTATCCCAATCTATAGACCAGAATGTCATTAAAAAAAAAATAGAACAAACATTCTAAGAAAAGGTCTGAAAATGTCATTCATTGCGGACTAAAAAGTAGTTGGTGCATTGGTCAATCTAAAAGGCATCACTAGGAACTCATAATGACCATCATATGTCCAGAAAGCTGTCTTGTGGACATCCTCCTCCTTGACCCTAATTTGGTGGTAGCCAGACTTAAGATTTAGCTTAGAGAAAACATGAGTATTTTGCAATTTATCTAAAAGTTCATCCACCGCTAGAATAGGATACTTATCCGGTACCGTGACTCTATTTAATGCTATATAATCTACACACATTTTCTATGAAGTATTTTTCTTCTTGACTAAAATGACGGGGCTGGAATAAGCACTTGAACTAGGTCGTATGATGCCTACTTGCAACATTTATTGGATTTGTTTCTCAATTTCATCTTTGTGATGAAGTGGGTATCAGTATGGCATCACACTAATTGGACCTTGCCCTTGCTGCAGAACAATAGCATAAGCATGGTTCCTTTTGGGAGGTAATCCTTGAATCTCTTGGAATGCTTCTGGAAATTGTGTCAGCAACATATTCATCTCCTCCTATTCCTTCCTGTTAAGTTGTGGCTGCTGCTTCCTTACTGTCTCAACAACTTTTGATGATCGAAAGTCGCCATGCAAACTCTCTAATAGGCTGTGCAAAGGTGCTAGCCTTAATTGTGTTTTGGAACACTGGTGTAAGGGATGGAAATTTTCTCCGCACCTGAACTAGAGTCCCTTAGCTTTTCAAACCATCAATTCTTGGTAAGAAATGTGTCGCAGCCCTCCGTTTTTCTCCGACGGTCCCATTCTTTCCCCTTCTAATTGTCTTATCAGCGCCGCTATGTGAGACACAGAAGCTCTGTTTTGCGAGCTGGTGTGGGAATGGTGGCTCGACGGCTCTCGATTTCTACCCGATCTAACTTCTCCTATTAAAACCCCTTGACCCATTAAGAGTGAATGACCCGGCTCCTTTTGGGTTGGGTTAACCCGAAGATTGTTCCTAAAATAAACATCTTGCCTTTGGTTCCAAGCGCGATATCCAGGAGCTGAGTTCTCGATGCTTCTTTGCTCACCATTCATCTCTTCCTCCACAGCCCTTTTTCATCATCTGGTACCTGTTGGTTGGGCTGAACATGTGCACTCTCCGCCTGAGATCAGATCGCAACCCGTTCATGAAATAACCCATAAATTGTGCTTCAGGTAAACAACCCACCTGTGAAGATACAAATTTGAAGGCCTTGATGTACTCTTCTACGAAATCCATTTGCTGTAAGTCATAGAGTTCTTCTAATGGGTTCTCAAATCGTTTCCCTCCATATCGATCGATTAAGGTTTTCATCAACTTCTCCCATGTTAGCTCGACTTCGATCTCGCTCAGGAGGTTAAACCAATGAATGGTTGATTCCTCCATACTTAAGAAAGCCAGTTTAATTTTCAACTCTTCTGAAATACTGTGAACCTCGAAGTATACTTATACCCTCATGATCAATCTCACAGGGTCGGACCCATCAAACATGGGTAATTCCACCTTACAAACAGACATCTTGTACTCCTCCATATTGCCATAGGACTGTTCCGGCTAAATGGGTTGTTGATGATGCTGAGTACTCTTTTCACCCGCCATAGTTTGCCCCCTCCCAGAGGTATCACTCCCTTGTCCCTCTTCTGGCCTCTTACCCATCATCTTACTCATTTCCAACAACAATTCCCACTGCATTTCTCCCATGGCCATTCTCATAGACGATTGAATATCTTCAACCCCAACCTCCAGATTAGCCATACGAGATTCCAACAAGTCTACTCTATCAAACATCTTTGGTGGCATGAATGTGGACATCCGCAATTACTGAATTCCCAACGATCCTCCCTTCCTATGGATCCGGTAGGTTGTACCAATGATAGAACTCTAGTCTTTAAATACTTGAGGTACATTGTATTATTGAATTATAGCAATGCTATATACCATTACAATGTTGATATTTAGTATTTCCCTACCCAGAGCTGAATGCTCCTAAGAAGGCTCAACTATCCTTCTGTCACAAATTCTTCCCTTTTCTTTTCTCCCCTCCCTTCTCTCCCCTTCCTGGGCTAAGAGAGATGATTCTTGTCTCTTGAGAGATGCTTCCACTACAGAGACTCTAGCTTCCATTCGCATTTGCATACAATCTCTACCCTTCTAGACTCTAAATGAAAGCACCAGTTGATGGAGCACTCTACAGAGATTTTATTATTGATACGTTTGAAAGATGAAAACAAGTTGGAGCAAGCTCCCCCTCCATATCCCCTCTCCACTCATTCTCTCTCCATAACTACCTTATAATAAACTTGCCTACGTGGCAACTGACTCTCCTCCCTTTCCCGATTTGTTCCCATGAGTGTAGGTTTTAAGGGGCTTAGGTTGTGTGGGTTGGTTATCTCGAGTAAGGAATGGGGCCTTAGATAAAATAGGTGAAGTGCTAACAAGGAGGCTTCAACTTATCTCTTTTGTGCTGAGAAGCCTGCATACTCACTAGAGTTCCCATCTTTTTCCTCCAAAGAGGATCAACAAGGAGTGGAAAAATGTAGTAAGAACTTTCTCTGGACTGGAAGTGTTGATCACTTCAAAGGTGCAAAAATAAAGTGGGAGCAGCTTTGTTGGAGAGAACAGCAAAGGGGATTAGGGTTCATTTCCATGCAAATGAGTCAATTAATCCTAGTTGCCAAAAGAATATGGAGACTATTCACTAACAATGAGGCTCTATGGTCCAAATGGACTAATGAATATTATCTTAAGAACGCTAGTTTCTGGCAGATTGAAAAGAGGAAAGAGCATTCCTGGTACTTTATTCAAATGTTGAGGAAATGGCAGCAAGTTTATCCCCTAATCAAAACACACATTGGGAATGGATAGTTCTCTGGGTTTTGTTTTGATAATTGGTCAAAGCAAAGCCCCCTAATCATTAGGGAAGATTTAACATCACTAATAACTAAAATTCCTATTCAAGCTCAGGTTAAGGAAGTTATTCAGTAAGATCCTTGGGCCATTAGCCTTAGAGACAATGGTAGATTTAGAGCATATCTCCCTAACTACTCCCCCATTCCTTCAAATGATGGCAGCCACTAATTACCCAACAAAGGTAGAAAAGTCACCAATCATTCTTGTCTTAAAGCTCTCTGACCCCAACTGCCTAGAATTTAGTGGTTTAACATTGTTTGGAAGTGCATTTTGATGCCTAAAGCCTCTTTTGTTACTTGGTTAGCAGCAAGGCACAAATTAAAAACCAAAGATAAGTTGAATAGTTCAAATGATCAATTTGCTATGCAGCCTCGGGCTAGAAACTATTAAGCACTTGTTCTTTCAATGTGAATACACTAAAGTTGTTTGGGCTAGGATGCAACATATGATGGAACTTCTCTGTCCTCATTTGGAATGGTAAGATATGCTCATTTGGGCAAATATCCTCTACAGAAGATTTGAGAGGAGACCAGCTAACTATTAGTCTCTACATAACTTGCTCAGTCTATTCCATTAAGAGAGAGGGAAAATAGGCAATTCAAGAACTACAAAATGGATAGATATGTGCTAACTTACAGGGTCTACCATTGGAATAGAGAAATCTTGTTGGCTCATAATTCTAAAGGAATGAGGGCTTCAATGAGAGAAGATGGGGTTTGGACTGATTCGTAATTATTTCATATGTTGTGTTTAATATAACAAGTGCTTAAAGAGTCAGTGTTGTACACTAGCAAGATTCTTGTCCTCGTACGTTTTTCCATTTGATGCTCAGTAATAAGCCCTAAATGAATTTTATTTTAAGTTTAAAAAAAGCTAACAAAGAACATAATATACTACATACTGAATCAAAAATAAGTAATACATCAAAAAGTGACATTGCTTGCCTACCCATCGAAAACCTTCCTTCTCTTGGAGTACAGCACCTATTATACTCTCACCAACATTAGCCATCTGGGAAGCTACCACGCATATAAATGCCTCAACTATATCTACCTGATTTACAAATAATGAAACAAAGAACGATCAAACAATTTCAGATCTTTTAAATATTGATAGGTTATATAGTCCTAGTAAGGTTAATAACAACTGATTAGAAAAACAAGAGAAATTAACTTCAATCAGCCTTGTCCACCCAGCTCAGCTGATACATAAATCTTATCCAATCTTAATCCTAACTTATTTTTAGTCCCAACTATAGGCTAAAACTATAACCCCAAACAATAAATGAAATAGGACAAGCTAGATTAAGAACTCAACTTCTAGTCCTACTAACAACATCATCTTTCTTATTATGTCCTCTTTGCTTTTTGTATTTCATTTTTTTATAACAAAATAATAAATTAAATCCTTTCACCAATTCTATTTGTAGTTCAACAAACAAGTAGTTTTAATTAGTTCTCTCATTATATTCCACTATTTTAGTCCTCATATTATAGCATTTAATCAGTCTTACTATGGAAAAGACTATTGACAAAATAAAAATTGAGATGGTGTCCAATAAAAATAAAATAAAGAGGATTTAAGCAAGAAAATTGAACGAGGATGATAACAAAACTGACTTTACTAATCATATGATGATTGGAAATATAAATATCAAGACAAGCCAGGAGAATGCTTCAAGCAAAAGGTTACCATTTGAGTAAATAAAAAAAATGGAAGCTCCACTCAAATATATGGAAGATTATAAACTACCTGACCCATGAGACAACTAATTGAAGCAAGAAGAATTGATGCCAGTAATCCTGCTAACGTTCCCTCAAGACTCACAGCCCCTTCTGTTCCCCTTGGAACCACCTTAAATGATGTCACAAGATGCCTGCTTGTTTGAAACAAAATTTAGCCACTTTACATTCTCATCTAGCTAAAACAAGACGAAAGGAAAAAGAAAAGAAATCAAAGAATGGGCTTAAATAAATATTTCATTTCAATAAAATAAAGTTTCAATAAAATAGAAAGTAGCTATTGATAAAGAATTTCCCCCAAATAATTGAGTTACTTTTTTGTTTATGATAAAATTAAAAATCCAACCAAAACTTTTTTCTAAGATTAGTTCTTATAGAGAACCTCAGTTTCATTCAAAGGACATATTAAATACTTTGACATACATCCAAGATATGTTTTCATTATCTATACAAAAGTAACAAAATGAATAAAGGAGGGCACACACAAATTGGTAAGGCTCATACTCTTAGCCATAATATCTCACTAATTTTTTATCAAACCTAATTCCTCAAAAATTAGACTCTTTATGTTAGGTACCTGACCTTAGAATACTAGAGTTTAACTATACTATTACAATATACTATGGTGTGTATACCACTACCGTAGAGAAATGTAGTATTTCTCCCCTAACCAGAGCAGAGTTGCTCCTCCCTCACTAACCAGAGCAGATTGCTCCTCAGAAGGTGTGATATCCTATCACTTTTCTTCACTCAAATGTTCTGCCTGCTCCCCTCCCTTCTTCTTTCCCCCCTTTATAACCTCCCTAGGTACATTCTGTTATAACTAACTAGCCAACTTAGCTGATACCTAAATCCTCCATTGGCCCACTGCTCTTCCTTTAGAATAATTCCCGACGATCCTAACAGTTTGGTAGATAAACTAAATGAGAAAAGGAGTAGGCCTGTTATAAGAAAAACCGTGTCGTCACCCGACAGCTGTTTGCAAATATTCGAGCGTGGAATTTGTTATGGGAAAGATAGACAGAGAAAAGATTACAGAGAGAGAAACATCAAAAGAGGAAATACATTGTTCATCATTTCAGACATAACGTACAATCCTCTGAAACCTACGAGATATATTGTTTGTTAAAGTTATCCCCTATACCCGCATGCATGGAATAATCCCTACTCTTATTGCTAAAAGCTGCATAACGCCTTGCGACTCCAGTACTGCGTCGTTTCACGTTCAGGTCCCTTTGTCCTCCGAATTAGCTATAACAAGGCCTTTGTATAGTAAAGGAACTCCTTACCGATCTTGTGATCCAGAAGAATAGATGAGAGGACACTGAGAAAATGTGATCAGAGCTCCTGATCTAAACTAACAAAAAATTATTCAATTCAAGAACCATTCGACTGGTTTGAACATGCAAGTAAATGATTTTTTTTAAATTTAAGTTAATTCTTTTTATTTTAAAATTATTGTATCTCAGTTATATTCTAACCCTCATAACCTAGTTTAGGATTTCAAGACATTGGTAAGAAGTACCCAATTCAAGATTATGAATTCATGTTGAACATACGTGAACACGATTTAGATTTAAAAGCACCAAATTGTTGGTCTTGAAGAATATTAATGATAGTTGACCTAGCTAATAAGCACAAGTCGTTGGTTATAAAGGTTAATTAAGAATTTTACAATTATAGTCTGAACTTTAGAAAAGTAACGAAATACTCAAACTTTTTTCTGCAAAAATAGCCTGACATACCACGTTAGCTGTAATAAGTTACACATGGAATGTCAAATGTAAGTAAAATTCTATTATAATTAAATTAAATTAAATAATATTAAAGAAAACCAAAAAAAAACACCCTAACCTAACTGAAGTTTCCTTTCCTCATCTTGTCCTGTTTGCCTACACTAATTATCTAGCAAGTGGCTTCAACAAAATTCTAATGCATAGCCATTAAAGCTAGTGGCTTAGATCTTTCTTGGAATATTTGGATTCCCAGACACGGATATGTATCTTGCTGCAATTGCATACTTAGTATTTCATAGCAGCAGGGAGAGACAAGCCTTGTGCCGATGGCAACTGAAAGTCGTCAGGCGAACGAGTCGAGAGATGCACAATTGGAATGTCTTCCCAGACTAGACATAGCGTCCACGCAGTTGCCTCGTAGAATAGGGAATAACTAAGATTTGAGTGATGAGTTGTAGGCCTAATAAAATCTTAGGAACCAATAGACATACCATAGACCATAGAGGGATAATTTGATGAAGCCACTTGCCAGATAATGAGTGCAAGCAGATGGGATAAAGATGGCGAAAAGGAACTTGGGTTAGGTTAGTTTTTTTTGGTTTTATTAATTAATTTAATTTAATTATAATCTGATGTGGAATTTGAGTTATACCTGGCTTCCCGTGTACATCTTATTATAGCTAATGCAGCTTACCACATCAACAGGGTTGGATTATTCTTGTGAGATATTTTATTGCATCTTTTTAAAGTTTAGGTAATAATTACAAAATTTAGTCAAGTTTAAATTTTTTTGATAATTAAACCATTATTATAAGTTGTAAAACAAGGGGAAAATTATTAGCTTTAATTTAGATTAATTAATTAGGGCCTGTTTGTTTTTTTTTTCCTTGTTGTTTTCATAAAAAAAGAAACAGCTGCTTAAAGCGTGTTTGGTTGAAACTTGTTTCCATTTTTTGTTTTTAAAAATAAGAAAATGGCAACAAGTTTACAAAAACATAAAAATCACATTTTCATGTGTTTTTAAACAGTTTTTTTATTCAGAAAAACATCATATTTGGTTTCTCTACGTTGACTTCAGCATTTTTCGATGTCTCCTGCACCTTCTATGTTGCAATTTCTCTAGGTATACCCTTTTCCTGTTTGTTTTCATATTTGTTGCTCCATTTGCTTTTCGGTTCTTGTTGTTACTTGCCTTCAAAGCTTTCTTTGCAACTAGAATTCAACGAAAAAACCTACCACCTTCACCGCCTTCTCTTCCAATCATCTTCATCTCCTAAAACAATCATTTAACCGAATCCTTCAAAGAACTGTAGCATAATTGAAAATAAATATATTGTTACCATAGCACAATTGAAACTAAATTCTTAACTCATCTTCACTGTTATTGTTGTTTTCTTTCACCTCTCTTGTTTGCGGTGTGTTAGACTTCCAGTGTTGTTCATGGGGCTATTTAAGTGGCAAAAATGTAAAGAAACGCCTCCACCCTCGCCATCCTCAATGCTACAGGCCTCATGTTGTTTCTTTACAAATTCCTTCCTCCCTTTTGTTAGTGGAGTCCAACTCTCACAGGGCCTCTCTTTTGCTTTCTCCGCCATCAATTCGCTATAACCTCTGTCACTTCCAACTCCGCTTCTCCTCGTCCTTGGCTCAGATTTGATGGTTTGACACTTGCAAGCTCGTGTCCTTTGTTCCTGATTCTCACAATTGGTTCTGGTAGTAGTGGTCATAGATGCTCGTTTTAGAAGTTTATGGAATGAAAACTCTATTGTTAAGATTACCAACTTTTAAGTAGTGCAACTATACCCCTATTTAGTTAAAACTCTATTGTTAAGCCATTAACTGCTAGCCTCGACACATATTCGGGTCAAGCTATAAGTGTCTTTTTCTTCAATTATGCAATCAAGCCTTCTTTAGTTGTCACTTACTACACACGCCAAAGCCAACTGCTGCTTCTCCAATTATGGAAACCAGTCATCCACATCCTGCATGGAAATAGTGCTCATCACTTCTAGTTCACAAGTCAATCCAACTTATGTGACACCCTCTTCTTATGGGGTTGTTTCTTCCTTCTCTCATCAGTCACTTACCACCGACGAAATCTCTAGAAACCTTTAGGGTTCTTGAATCTGACGACGTGTAATGAATTCAACTGCCCATAATTTTTCTTGAGCGATGAGTTCTTTGTGGGAAGGTTAGGAATCTAGTTTAGGACAAATATGGCTTTTACTGTTCAGGTAGTTCAGTGGTATACCCACTTTCCAACAGTATTGTCTATAGTATTGATCGATTATGTCCATTCACCTAAAACTTTGGGCTTCTTTAGAGTAAACACGTCGAGAGATCTTAGCCAGTACTTATGTGTGTACTGTGGATTAATAAACATTTGAAGATGGAAAACACTATGGGCCCTTTGACTTGGTCCATTGGAGTAACTACTGCATCAATGGTTCGTATTGTAAAAAACCATGTGCTTGCATTAGCATGGCATGCATCGTGCATATATTATGACCTTTCTTAAATTTACACTTTTATTTTTATGATATAGAATCAAATGTTTAAAGGAAAGCTCCTGTACCGTAGATGAATGTTAAATATTGTTGATATTTTTATAGAGATTGATTTTCATTTAATTTCTCAATTCAACTCTTCTATCATCTCTATGCATACCTTTAATATGGTTGTCTCATGTTTATTTTAAACCATATTTAGCATTTAATACTTTGTAGAAATTGTTGTGATTGATGTCAATTATATATAATTACATTTAGTAATGGAAACTCTGAACAATATAAACAATTCCAATGATTGCATAGAAATAAATGAAAAAGATGTGGTATGGAATGATATCATAGAGATGTATTTTATCTCATTAATGGTTGAAGAAGTTAAGAAGCGAAATCAAATGACTACTACTTTTTTCAAATCTGGTTGGAAGAATATTAAGGCAAGTCTTCAAACAAAATTAAATAAGGAGTATACTGGTGTTCAATTGAAGAAAAAGTATAATGGATTAAGAGTCAAATTGAAGAAATTCAAGAACATACTCAAAGAAACAGGAATCAATCACAACTCTTTTACTGGTAAAGTTAAGGCTACAAAGAAATGCTAGTAAAACCTATTTAAGGTAAAATATGTCTTTGTTTTACGAATATATCTTATTATATAATATTTGTTCTCATGTTTCTTTTTCATCATTATAGGAGCATAAAATAGCTCACAAGTTCAAGAATAAAGGATATAAGGAAAAGTTGTTATGGTTAATAAAAAGGCAAGTAGACTCTTATCAAGAAAAACACAACCACCAGATTAAAAATAGAACAACAACTGTATGATACCCTGTCGAGGATAAGTCTCTTCCTTGTGTTGGCGTAGGTCCTTCAGGGAGAACACGGCCAAGGAAAAAGAGGTGGCTTTCCCTGTGTCTTAACCTCTGACTAAATCTTACTCATATTCTGTGATTGTTTTCCCTCCTTGTTTTGTTTTTCTAGCTTTAACCTTTATTTTATACACTTGGCAGCATCCTTAGCCTTGGAATAAGTTTGTCAAATAGCCTCGCAAATGGCTTGAGCTGTTGGGAAAAATATGGTGTCACTAATTTTGGGTGTCAATAAACTCCATAGCCAAGACATTATGAGAGAATCCTCCTTATCCCACACATCAAAACTTAGTTCTCCTTGCTTAGGACTAGCTCCCAATAGGTGATTTATTTTTCCTTTTCCACTTTAAGGATTGTTTTGACAAGTAGGACCATTTCAAATAGCTTTTTTTGTCTAAACAATATGTTGTTTGAATAATTTGGAATTCACCTTTTGGTTGAACTTCTTCTTTTTGAGGATTTGAGATTGGGGTTTTATAACCTCAGACCTGGCTTATATGGTTAAAATTATAGGAAAATAAAACAAAGGATGAAAAGATGCAACAATAAAGTCTGCAAAATAATATTAAATTGCAGCAATGAAGGTTGCACAATTTGAAATTGCAGCAGTGAAGGCTGCACGACCTGCAATTGAGCAATGAAGGCTAAAAAAAATGCAACAAAGGCATCTCAAAAGGTTGAAAACCGCTCTGATACCATATTACAAATTAGAGTTTAGGGAGATTCTTCTCAAAGTACAAAATGCATGTTTATATAAACATTTTGCTAAAAAAGAAAAGATTATGCTTTTCTAAATTATCTCATAAATTATAGACAATAAATTAAAAAATATAAATTAGACTTCCTAAAATAGTCCCTAAATTATAGATCATTAAATATGTAGATTAAAGAGTCCTAAAGCTGACAAATCTTTCCACAGCACCTTCAATCGGCTTTGTTGGTTTTGACTGTGTATTTGGCATCCTCCTAGTTCAACGATTCAAAGATTTAGGTTGGCATTCCCTATATGTCACCACAGCTACACTTTTGTTCTACTTGATTGTCCTTTAGTTTGGCAAAATTCATTTTGATTGACTGTTTATAGCCTGCCACAACTCAACCAACACTTAAATTAACTTCTACTCTGGCCATACCTTGGACCATCTTGACTTCATCTTAACATTTATAGTCAAACTTACCATGATGTTGGGTCTTCTCAAAGGAAATCTAACATGAAATGAACTTATGGATGAAATAAAACTATGAGATCTACCTAAAACCTTTCCTAAATTTCCTTATGCATGCTCATTGCCTTGAATGGTAGTCTATTGCCTCAAACAATTTCTAATCTAATTCTTGGATTACTGATTCTAGTGCAACATACCACATTCCATATAGACCTGTGCAATTTGTTTCTTATAAACCAAGTTTTGATTATTACAGCTAGATCAACCATTACTATTGTTGGCCAAGGGAGCATTCGCCTCTCATCTTCTCTTATTTTAAAAAATGCCTATATGTTCCTACCATAACCATGAATCTAATTTCACTTCTCAACTTACAAAAGATCCCAATTCTTTAGTCACATTCATTGACATCCATAGTGCATGCATTTCAAAATCAAACTTTAGGAAGATTATAAATGTAAGGATTCAAAATAGGTTGTATCTTCTTGATACCATGGAATCATCCACAAAAGCAACAACCGCCTTTTACTACTCAAGGTACGTCCCCAACCAATAACTTTGAGATTTGTCTTCGACACCAGCGTCTAGGACATCCTTCTCTTTATAACCTTGAATATATGTTTCCCTTCCTATTTCTTGGTACTCACCTAATGACTTTCATTGTGAAGTATGTCATCTTGCTAAACACCTTCATTCCCTTTCCATAATTCTTCAATAAGAAGACAAGAACCTTATGATTTAGTTCCATCTAACGTCAAGGGTTTATCTAAGATTTGAGGCTCAAATGCAACAAAATGGCCTATAACCCGTATTGATAATTACACTCGAGTTGGATATAAAGGTGGGATATAAACAACGCCAAGGTCACCATACTTATTGTCACAAAGGTTTTCTTCGGACTCAAATTTTTACCGCAAGCCGCGCCCGCCTTCGTGTGGCAATCCCGCTTAGGTCTGCTTAAGCAAGATTCAGCTTTCTCACGTGAATGTCGCCGAACAATTTCGTTAGCCCCCGAGCACCTCGCGCCCACAATTGTTTAAGTGTTTCCCTCACACACAAAAAGAACACAAGTGTAATAGAGTAAAGAAAGCAACAAGAGATTTTTAAATGTAGCCAAAGCTACCTCTTTCATTAACTTTCAACAAAATGTTAACAAAAGACACGAGTACCCCTTCCTCGAAGCACCCAAAGAACTCCCTACTCGAAGCCCTTATAATGAGAACTTCCCCCCCAAAGCTCTCAACTTTCAAAGCTCTCTCCTCTGAGTGATTTCTCTCAATGAATGCCTCATTGATTGAATGAATAGGTCTCAACTCTAATGAGCTATTTATAGGCTCTTCCAGATGACTATGAGTCTTCCTGAAACTCTACTAGCAAAGATCACAATCTTATCCTATCTTATCTCATAGAATTAAGTTACATCACATTTAAAAGATTACCCTATCTAGGAAATATTATCCTTATCCGCGAAGATCTCCTTTATCTTCAGATGATCCTTCCACTTGATCTTTATCTCTTAAAGATGATGTTCATCCACTCGTGATCTTATCCACCACGTCATCATGTGCCACATCATCCACAATTGTTGCGTCACTGCTGATATGTTTTCACCACGGCCTATCCGCACATAAGTCCATCAATGCACATTCATGGAAAAGTCTGTCTTCCATGATCAAGCTCACTCATGGTGCCGTCTCCTCGCTCCATGACTAAGTACAAGTCGCAAACTGAGTTAGCATAAAACCTCGCACAGTTTACATACCTTCGACCTGCCTCGCCGAAGTCAAGTGCTTAAGCTCCTCGTCACGCTCGTATGCCTTCGTGCATCCTCGCGGGGTCTTATATGCCTTTGCACCTTCTCGCGCACTCTCGAGTCTCGCATGACTTAGTTTTCCAACTCCGCATGACCTCGCATCCGAATCTCACGTCTTGTCGAAGATTTCCGCTAATGCGCGCCTACATGTGCCCATGTGTATCGAATCTCGCCTACTCTCGAGATCTACGCCGATACTTCCCGCATCCCTCGCCTACTTCGCAAGTTCCTCAGGTTTTGCTCGCCTACTTGCAAGACTTTACCTTGTTCTCTCGTCAACACGCCTTCCTCGTGCCGACTTGCGTGCCAAGCATTGGCCAA
>JANZXV010000005.1:24938696-24948823 GCA_027576455.1 Erythroxylum roigii | reverse complement strand
TCATGTACATTTCTTGGAATTCTTACACTGTCAAGCTTAGTAGTGAAAGCTTTAAACTTTGAAGATAACTTTGAGTAAGTCAAATAATCTGAAATAGGATATTTAGTACATGATCTTACCCCCTTTTGTAGTGAAATTGGCACTTCTAAGTCACTTACAATTGTCTCTCTAGGAGCCAACTCCTGGTCCAATGATTGGCCTTGTTGAGGAGCTTTAGGCCTTCGAGAATACACTAAGGTTGGTTTTTCGAGAATTGGTTCTCCTACTGAATTGGACTGGACAGTTTTAGATCCAATGGTAGGTGTTTGTAGGTTTTGTGGGAAGGTTTGTGAGATAGGAAGTGATATACTTGGGTCCCAATAAATCTCTTTGTTGGATGTCTCCCTCTGAAGGTATTGGTGAAGCACGGTTGTTTTTCGAAAAAAGTGACATCATATGAAACAAAGAATTTGTTTGTAGAAGGTGAGAAACACTTATAATCCTTTTGAATGGGAGAGTACCCAACAAACACACATTTAATAGCTCGTGGGTCAAGTTTGCTTCTATTGGGTTGATTGTTATGTACGAAAACAGTACACCCAAAGACTTTAGGAGGAAGAGAATTAATGAGCTTAATGTGAGGAAATCGTTCTAGAAGAACACCTAATGGGGTTTAGAATTTAAGAGTTTTTGAAGGAAGATGATTTATCAAGTATGAGGCAGTTAGAATGGCTTCTCCCAATAGGAATTTGGAGCAAAGTTGGTAAACATCATAGATCGGACTACCTCTAAAAGATGACAATTCTTTCTCTCAGCTATCCCATTTTGTTGTGGGGTATAAGCACAAGAGCTCTAGTGAATGATCCCTTTCCCACTGAGATGTTGAATAAAATCAATTGAAAAATATTCTCTCCCATTGTCTGTACGCATTCCTTGAATAGAGGTCTGGAATACATTTTGGATGAGTTTGTGGAACTATTTAAAGATATGATAGCTTCAGATTTGCTTTCATTAGATATACCCAACATACCCTTGCATGATCATCAATGAAACTGATAAATCGACGAGTATCGGTTAGACTTGTAACTCTAGCGGGACCCCATATATCACTATGAATTATGTGGAGAGGTTTTGAGGGTATGTATGAGTTTATGGGATAAGTATTTTTGCTTTGTTTTGCAAGGACACATTACTCACAATATAAAGAAATCTGATCTTTATTGATGAAAAGGTTTGTGTATAAGATTTTCAAATATGGGAAATTAGGATGACCAAGGCGTTGATGCCATAACATAACATCAGAATTTGACATAACTGAAAGGGAAATCCTATGTGGTGATTTGGATTCAGTAGGAGTACTGTTAGGAACCTCTAAACCAATAGTCTATAGATTTGTATATTATTGATAATAGTCAGTGTTCGACACTGAAAATACAAGGTGAATCCGTAGATCACCTTATATACCAGAGCAATGGCTGCTCCTAACCAGAGCAATGACTGCTCCTCAGGGAGAATATGGATTCTCTCTGCCTATATTTTCTATCTTTCTTCTGCCTATGCCTCCCTTCTCCTTTTCCCCCTTTTATAGCCACCCTAGGTAACAGATTCTGTTATACCCACCCTAACTAACTAGCCACATCACCTGCTAACTAATTCCTTCTGGCATAATTCTCTCTCTCTCTCCCGACGATCCTAACATTGCCGCCCCCTTGAAGAGCAGCCTTGTCCTCAAGGCTGAAGTGAGGAACCATGGTGCGGCAGTCCAGAGCTGTATCCCCCTCCTCCTCCGTTTCTGCTTCCAATGCGATAATCTCTCTAGTCTCAATCATGGTTTCATTGTCGTCCAATATTAACAGCCTAAGTTGACGTTCCGGACATTGGTGGAGGGGATGAAATTTCTCCCCACATCGGAAGCACAGCCCCTTAGCCTTGCGATCCATCAGCTCCTGGTACGAAAGGAGTCGCAAGCCTCGATTTTTTTTTGCCTGCCCTCGCCGATCTCCTTCCTCAGGTCTGGTCAGCGCTGTGGGATGAGCGACTACACCGTGAGTCAGCGATCTAGGATGAGAACAAAAATCCATCAGATTTCGGGTCAGAACCGACCCACCCTCTACTTGACCCGCTCCATAGCCCGCCTAATGTGATGAACCCGATTCAGTATAAGAAGGGTGAACCCGATTCTAGACCTTATACCCATTCTCTCCTCGGTGAAGCCAACTCCAGTTGCGATGTCGTGGGTTGGCTGATTCAAAGCCCCTTTGATCTCCGTATAGCTCCTCCTCCACAGCTCTTGCTACTCTCATCATCTGAACCTTATTGATTGGACTGAAGGTTCGCACCCTCCGTCGGATCTCATCGCGCAACCTACTCATGAAGTACCCCATGAGTTGGTCTTCGGGTAGCCGTCCCACTTGTGATGAAATAAACTCGAAGGCTTCAATATATGCTTCCACAGTGTCCGTTTGTCACAGATCCGACAACTCCTCAAAAGGGTTATCAAACCTTCTTCCCCCATATTGATCAATAAGAGTTCGCTTAAACCGCTCCCAATCCAAGTCTGGCTCAGTTTCACGCAGAAGGTTAAACCAATGGATGGTGGACCCTTCCATGCTCAGAAGAGCGAGCTTCATCTTGATCAAGTCCGAAGTATTATGAACTTCAAAGTATACTTCGGCTCTCGTGATCCATCCCACAGGGTCTGACCCATCAAACATGGGTAGCTCCACCTTGCGAACGGACATCCGGTACTCTTCCATGGTATCACCTGACTGCTCCATCGGAAGTGACTGCCCATGACCAGCGTTTCTTGCTCCACCCGTATTCGCCCCCCTTCCTGACGCATCTCCACTCCCCTGTCCTTCCTCCGGTCTCTTCCCCAACACTTTACTCATTTCCAGCAGCAAGGCTCTATGCATTTCCCCCATCGCCATTCGCATGGATGCCTGAATGTCCTCCATCACTGCCTCCAAGCTAGCCATACGAGATTCCAATACATCTACCTTGTCAGACATCTTCGGTGGCATGAAGGTAAGTTACGCAAACTTCGCTAGTCCCCTAAAACCAATGATCGTCTCTCCCTCAAATGGAATCCGGCAGGTCGGACCAATTGTTAAGAACCTGTGTTTAGAATGATAGAGTTTTACTATATTATGGAAATATAACTATGGTGTGTATATCACTACCGTAGAGAAATATAGCTATCTCTCCTTAACCAGAGCAAGATTGCTCCTAACCAGAGCTGAATAAGCTCCTCAGAAGGTGTTAATCCTTCTGTCACTCTTCTTCTTACAATTTTCAGCCTACCTCTCCCTTCTCTGCCTACCCCTTTATAATTCCCCTCTCTAGGTACATTCTGTTGTGCGTAACTAACTAGCCACATCAGCTGAATAACAAACTCCCTCCTTGGCCCACTGTTCATCTTCTAGAATAATTCTCTTTCCCTCCCCCTAAGATCCTAACACTTTACCTTCAAACTACAATATCCCAGTCTTAAATATCTCAAGCATAACTTATAGCACAGTCAAATTAAAGTTTAAAATTTGAAACTAGAGAAACGATCAAGTCAAATAAACAGTTGGCAATCTAAAGCCCATAAATGGAGGAGCTATAAACATAAAATAACCCAACTACTATACAGAGTTGAAACATGATAGAGGCTTTTGATTAGCACAAGAAAATCATTACAAAGTGGCAAATTCACATTCTTCTTATCTAAATTGCATGAGTTTCCATAAAATAGTAGGTCTAAAACTTGCTTAAAAAATATATTAAAAATGCAATCAGTCTGCTAGCTCCATCATAGTTTAAAAGGAAAACTTCCATAGGTTGCATCTCAATATCATCCCAAAACTTTGTTCAAGCTCACAAACACACATAGAAACAAAAGAGAACAAAACGATGAAACAAACGCTGCTTTAGACAGTCACACTAAGTGGACCAGGGAGAAAGGTCTGAAATATAATAAGTAGAAGAACATTGTGATTGGGAATGTATGACACATAAGTAACGATCTACAAAAGAAAATTAGTTGTGGCGTACAACTAAATGAAAGATTGAAGATAACAACAGACAAAACAGATCCTCACCTAAAAAGAAGGATAACTTACGTAGTTTTACCATATGCTTTTCCTATCTCACTGGAGACAGTATCACTTAATTTTGTACAGAAACTTGCAACAAAGCCAAGAAGCCAAAGTTGAGAAAATGCGTTCCCTCCTACTCCATATATAGACAAAAAAGCGCACACACAACCAGCAGCACTGGAACCAATTACGCTGCCCGGTCCCCTTCTTCCCTTCATCTTCTCAGCCACTCCTTGAGCTTCCTTTTGTGCCATCTTCACTTTTGTCGCCGCTGTGCCCTATCAGCACAAGTGAAGAGAATCTGTCAACAAGGATGATATGAAAATTGCAATCAAATAAGGATTCAGAGTACTATCTGATAAACAATTCCAAATTACAAAATATCAGGGCATGCGAACGCCTTTATCAATACAAAGAAGCTGGAGAAGAAAACTACTGTCCACCTCACGACATGAAGGGAGAAAAAACCTCCATTAACCCAGATAAGAAAACAGGTCCAGCTATCCATAAACCATACGAAGTTCTATATGCATAGAAACAAGGAGATTAACATCATGAATCTAAAAAAAAAAAAGACAAAGTAGTTAATGATTATGGGCATAAAAATGGGTAATTAGACTCACTATAACAAAGTACGAGGCAACGAGAAGAAACCCAGATGGGCCAAAAGCACGCCAAGTGAGAGTACCCAACATGAAAGCCGCGCCAATACCGGAAAGGGAGAGACCAGAGAGCAAAATGGGTGAACCGACTATGAAAATCAAGAAATTGTTGAGGAGAGCGGACTTCCACGTGGGCGGTTCCCGTAGGATCATACCCATGGCCTCCGTTAAGGCTCGGTGCACGGAGAATGAATATGGCCTATGTACAGACATCCTGGGATTGTAAACAGTGTTTAAGGTTCTATTGGGGTTGTTGGGGAGAAATGGGGATTTGTTGAGGAGAAATGGGGATTTTTGAAAGTGGAGAGACAGCAGAGAAGTTGGAGTTGAGGGGTTTGCGTGGAGAAGAAGAGTTGAAACTGCCATTTTTCGTCTCTTCCTTTTTATTATTTGTTATTTAAGTTTGACTTGAGATGTTTTGGTGTTTGAGTGAAGTTGTCGGGACAGGTAACAGATGTAAGCTCAGCCTGTTTTAATATGATATCAGATCAATTGTTTGACTTTTGCTGTTTTAACGTTATTTTAATTTATTTTCATCCGTACATTTACGTGATATTAATATAAATATATGAATTAAATAAATTAGAATAATGTTGAAATAGCAAAATTATAACAGCATACGCCTCCCTATTTTATGAAAATAGAAATTTTGTGTTTTCTTCTATTTCTACACTAAGTCTTCAAAACAAACGAATATCATTTCTCCCTTCTCAATTTCTCTCTCTTTGTTCTTTTTTCTTTGTCTGTATCTTTTTACCCTCCTCCATCCTACCGTCAACTACTCAACCATTTTACTACCCATCACACAGTTCTAGCTACCATTTTACATCTCAACTATGAGAAGGGATGAAGACTCTCACTCTAAGTTTCCCTTATTACCATCACATACCTTGTGCCGGATTTGAAAGCCCTTCAGGAAGAAGCTAGATCATGGGAGGCATCATTGGTGGGGTTCTTTTGGAGAAAAGACCCTTATTTATAGTGTGCAAAAATAGGCAAACACTGCTCGGAAGAAAAAAGGTCTGTTAGAGGTACTATTAGCTAGAAAAAAAGCTAGAAAAAAATGTAGCGTTATTTACCTTCTCCTCTAAAGCTCAAGCCCTTAAAGTCTTAGAAGAAGGACCTTGGCATGTGATGAAACTTCCATTATTTCTCCAAAGCTGGCAGCTGGGATTCTAACCTGAAATAGAAAAGCTAAAGTCAATTGAGTCAACTTGTATAATATACCGTTGAAATATTGGACTACCAAGGGTCTTAGTATGATTGCAAGCTATTTGGGACAACCTCTTTGATGTATGAAAATATAGCAAAAAGGAAAAAGTTAGGCAATGCACGGCTATGGATTACTATAGATATCTCTAAAGATCTACCTGAATAAATTCCAATTATGAGGTTAGGGTTTAATGGAACATTGTATAAAGATACTGTAACAGTGGACTACCAATGGAAGCCTTCGTTGAAGCTACAAAGCCAGAGGTGGATGCCTACTGGAAAAATTTTCAAGAACAGGAGTTATGCGGAACTAATGGGTATAGATCAAGATGAGAAGGATGAGAAAGATGAGCAGGTAATATGTCAAAATATGTCCCAAGTAGAACCAGACATAAGGGATCAAAACAAGGTGAATAAAGTTGGAAATGATGAGTTGAAACAAAGCCACGAGGGGTCCAGAGTTATAGCACTTT
Source organism: Erythroxylum roigii (assembly GCA_027576455.1). Classification (NCBI taxonomy): domain Eukaryota; kingdom Viridiplantae; phylum Streptophyta; class Magnoliopsida; order Malpighiales; family Erythroxylaceae; genus Erythroxylum; species Erythroxylum roigii. The sequence continues at coordinate 24,942,415 of JANZXV010000005.1, read as the reverse complement.
CAAATTCAGAAGGAGAAATCCAGATTAGGCAGATCGTGAAGATATGCTCAACTAAAGAAGATTCTAAGGAAAACAAGCCAACTATGCTTGAGGGGGAAAAAGTTGATGATTTGGAGGCAACTTATTCCCCTTCAACATCGAGCAATGCTGAAGGAAAGGAGGTGGCAAAATAGTTTACTACTGTCAAACGGAGGAAAGGTACTAGGAGCAAAGGTCAAAGCTCCAAAGCCATTTCTTTATGATTTTAGTTTAGAATATTAGGGGCTTTAATTGCCCCAAAAAGCTTTTGGCCTTAAAAGATTTTTTCGCTAAAGGAAAATTTTCAATTTTCGCTATTTTGGAAACAAAAATAAGATTGGAGAATCTCAAGTTTCTTATTAAGTTAGGTAACAAGTGGTGGCAGTTTCTCTCTAATCATCAAGCTCATGCTTATGGGAGAACTATTGTTGGTTTTGATCCTCAAATTGTGGACATTGGGGTGTTAGAAATGGAGATGCAGGTCACACATATGAAGTGGCATTTTGTTGAGTAGAATACGCCTGTTTTTTGTCTCGATAATGTATGGTTTTAACCATGTTTTTTAGAGGAAAGTTCTTTGATAGAGCTTACTGAGTTTTCAAAGAAGAGTGATAGGCCCTTGGCTCATTTAAGGTGATTTTAATTCTACTCTCTATAGAATAGAAGCAGAAGTGTACTTTTCCTTAAGGAATTTCTCTACTGATTTTAAGGATTGTGATGATCAATTAGGAGTTCTAGACCTTAAGGCAACTGGTCATTTCTTCTGTTGGAGTAATAAGCAAGCTAATGAATTGTCTCTAAGGAAAAATTTAGACCGTGTTATGGTCAACTAGGCATGGCAACAAAAATTCCCTGAAAGCAAAGCCTCTTTCTTGGATCCTAGGTTTTCAAATCATACACCAATGACGGTAGAGGATTTGTTCCTAAAGATGAAGTGCTGCCATCCTTTTAGATTCAACAATTACATGGTCGATGTAGATGGTTTTTAGGACTACTTGAGGGTAAGGGTGACATCAAGTGTTAATGGAACTCTCTAATTTAAATTTATGCAGAAGCTTAAACTAATCAGAGAGGGATTAAAGTCACTAAAGAGACAGATAGAGGAGAACAATTTCTAAGCCATTTCAGTTGCTAGGGACAATTTATGTCAAGTTTAAAATGCTCTTTCCTATAATCTTAGGGATTGTTCCCTTTTATCTAGTGAGAAATCTGCTATGTTAGACTATTTGCAAGCCCTTAATAATCATGATAGTCTTATGGAGCAGAGGGCCAGGGTTAAATGGCTCAAAGAAGGTGACAAAAATTTCAAATTTTTCTTTAACTCAATAATGGACCGGGGGAATAATAACTCTATTAAGGAAATTACCATGGCAGATGAGAATAAGATTAGTAAATAGGAGGATTTGTTGAAATAAGCTAAGAGGTATTTCAAAGATTTTTATATTTCTCGAAATGCAACAGTGCACACTCATCTATTGGATTCTATTATCCATAACAAATTGTCCAAAGAAGAGAAGGCTTTATTAGATAGAATTGTTAAAGATTCAGAAATAGAGAAGGTTGTTTTCCAAATGAATCCTAAAAAGACTCCAAGCCTGAATGATTTCAATGGTTTCTATTTTCAGAAAGCTTGGCCCGAGATTGGGTCAATGGGGAAAGAATAAGTTAAGGAGTTCTTCTCTTTAGGAACCATGTTAAAGGAAATCAACAAAACCTATCTCTGCTTAGTCCCTAAACTAAGTAATCCAACATCTTGGGAGCCTATTGCTTGCTCTAATTTCTTATATAAAGTTATTGCAAAGATTATTGCCAATAGGCTTCAAATTCTGTTGGGGTCCTTGATTAATGATAATCAAAGTGCTTTCTTACAGGGTAAACAAATTGGAGATAACATCTCCATAGTGCAAGAATTGCTAAGAAGTTACTTGAGGAGGAAAGCTCCAAAGAATTATGCTTTCAAGATAGATTTTAATAAAGCTTCTGACAATGTAGAATGGAACTTTATCTTGAGAATATTTGAAGTGATTGGTTTCCCCAGGGTGTTTATGAAATGGATTCAAGCTTGTATTTATATTCCTTCCTATGCTATCTTGGTTAATAGAATTCCTACTAAAATTTTTCAAGGGAAAGGGGACGTAGGCAAGGGGATCCCATGTCTCCTTATATGTTTATATTATGCATGGAGGCCCTAACCTCTCTCTTGAAACACAATACTGGCAGGGGTTCATAGTTTAAACATCACAACCGATGCAAGAAAGTCTCTTTGGTGAACCTATGCTTTGCATATGATCTCTTTCTATTCTCTAAAGCTGATGAGGTATCTATCAAGCTCCTTATGGATTCTTTAAATCAATTTATCTCTATGTTTGTATTGATTGCTAACTACAATAAAAGTCATTTTGTTCTCTCTTAAAGTGCTGAATTCATAGAAGGAAGAGTCCTTTCTTTAACTGGAATGCAAAGAAAACAAACTCTCATATGCTATCTAAGCCTACCAATCACTTTTAGAAAGATTCAGTTTAGTGAATGTTATCCTCTTATTGAAAGAATTCAAAATAGATTGTCTTCTTGGATCAACCGTTCCCTATCCTTTGGAGGAAGGTTACAACTAGTAAATTATGTGCTTAACTCCATGCATACTTATTGGTCCTTGAATATGGTACTTGCAAGGGGAGTGAACAAGTTACTAGAAAAGTTAATGCAAAATTTTCCATAAGGAGGAGGTGTCCCTAATAGGGGATATGCCAAGGTAAAGTGGAATGATGTTTGCAAACCTAAACTAAAGGGAGGCCTTGGAGTTATTCCTATTAAATCATCAAATAAAGCCCTTTTGATGAAGAAATTCCGGTCACTCCTACAAGGACATGACACTCTATGGGTAAAATGGCTCCATGCTTATGTCCTAAAAGGCCAGAGTATATGGTCTGTTAATCCAAAGACCTCCCATTCTTGGTTTCTAACATTACTGTTGAAAATAAAGGAGGAATTGGTTTCTGAAATTTCATGTCAGGTAAGGGATGGAGTAAAGGCTAGTTTTTGGTGTAATGATTGGATATGAAAAGGGACAATTAATCAAAAATCAGTCGGCCATCCAATCACTAAGCCATTTTCCCTCAATTGCTAAGGTTAAGGCCTTTATTAGGGGAGGGGAGTGGTTGGAATTCTCGAGAGAAATTCACTACTTAAAACCCAGCCACACTCCTAACTTATCGATTCCTAATAGAAATATTTGGAGAAACCACCTGCAAGGTCTATGCACAAAAAAAAGTTGTAGAGAATGGCTGTTACGAAGTAATGTTAAAGTGGATTGGTGTGAAGGGTTTGGCATAAAGAGTTATTGCCTAGCTCCTCATTCATCCTATGACTCACTTCCATAAACGAGATTAGTATAATGGATAGGCTTTCTTTCCTAAATTCCATTGAGATTTGTGTCCTGTGTAACTCAGGATAAGAGAATAGGGACCATCTGTTCTTTGAGTGTCCCTTCTCTAGAGACATTTGGTCTTAAATAAGACAAAAAAGTCTAGTTTCCCTAAGCTCATTCCAATTCACTGAGATACTGAAATTGTTCATCAGACTAAAGCCCATTACACATCCTAATTCTATTATCTGTCTAATTTCCTTTGCGACTTGCATTAAGAAAATATGGATAGAAAGTAACACACGTAGGCTTCAAAACATTAATAGAAATTCACGAAAAG
>JANZXV010000005.1:24922098-24932110 GCA_027576455.1 Erythroxylum roigii | reverse complement strand
GTGATTTTTGGATGTCGGAATGGAGAGATATGAGTTTTGCAAGTTAGGATGTTGTTTATGCTTTGTATTTGTGATAGTTTGGATGAATGTTTGAAATTTGTGGTTTTGATGAATTTGATGATTGTGATTTAAGAAATTTGGTGAGTTGAACTTGATGTGGAGTTGTTATAAAGTGTTTATGGAGTTGTTATGAAGTATTTTGACATTAGAATAAGTGATTTTGGGAAGTTTATAAGTGTTTATGAAGTTAGGTTGAAGATTGGAGGCTTTGGAGAGGCATTGGAGGCTTTAGGGAGCCCCAATGTCCGTTAAACGGACATAGATGCTCGTTTAACGTACCTTCTCGGATGGAAAAACACCCCTTGGCCAGTTAATGTCCGTTAAAAGGACATGGATGTCCGTTTAACGGACCTTCTCGGCTCATTTTGGCCTCCTAAGCTCAATGCATGTCAACGGACATGCATGTCCGTTTAATGGACATTCACGGGACAAATAGTGATTTTTGACCATCTTAGAGGCCGAATCGGATTTTGTGGTCTTCATGATAGTTGTAGGCCTAGATGCCTTCTTTCTAATGGTCTAAAAATGAACTCAATCCGACTTCTAGATTGAAAGTTATGATGATCGCTCCAAGAGAGGTTCAAATTGATTTTGGGTGTAAAATGGTCAGATCTTTTGGGCAAAACTCCTTCATCAGACCTCCAATTGAGATGATTCTTAGACCAATAGTTTCCTAAGAAGTTTATGTATCCCTCTTAAAAAATTGGAACCATTTGGAGTTAAATCAAGCAAGTTTGCATGAATGTAAGTGAGAGTTCGGTTAGGAGAGCATATTTGGAGTATGAGCATTTTTAGGTTTTTCAAGCATATCTTGAGTTATAGAACTCCGGTTGAGGTGATTCTTTCTTCAAAGTAAATTAGAGATTTAGAGTTACAATTTATATGAAGAAGTCAATTTATGATTTTTGTGTTTGACTAGTGTGCACTCACCACTTTTGTTGAATGATAGCAAGTGGCCCTTCAGGTTTTTCAACTCAAGGTTTTATGTTTCCGAATGTTGGGCTCCGAAAACAGGGTCCAACATTCGATCAGTCGACTGGTATGTTTGTAGTTGACTGGAATGATTGTAGTCGACTGGAATGTTTATCCAACTGACAGTTCTCTTGTTTTTCAGTCGACTTGCAATGTTCTGGTCGACTTGATTAAGCCCCACTTTATAGATATGATAATTCTCAATCGACTTGTAATGTTCTGGTCGACTGGGGCCAGCTACAACGGACATATTTCAGATAATCTTGAACTTTAAATGTTGGGATACATATCTTTGATTATAATCTTCACGACAATCATCTTTTGCACATTGTTTATCTCTTGAACGTTGGAGATTATTTCCTTGTGGATTTCACAATGATTTATATCTTGCTCATCAAGGATTAATGCTATCTTGACATGAAATAATTTCTTAACCAATTCTATATATTTTATTATTATCAAAACATAAGTAGGATTTAATTTGTCAACCACTATTGGTCCAACACAAATTTGGCCTCTTATACCTGTTCTAAGTGTTAGTTTATACCCTACAACTAATCGATTGGTTGTAGTTTACTAAAAAAATAATTAATAAAAGCATTCTTTATCTTTATGTATTAATTTAATTACATTTGATGTTTTAATACTATAGGTAGAATCCTGGAACAATTGTTGTGTAATAAAAATTATAATGAGATTATAATTACGAGATTTAATTTACATTTACGTATTATTCTCAAACGTTCTTAGTTATAGTTTCATCAAGATGAGATATTGTTTAAACCGTAAAACTAGCACACACTATGTTTCTTTTTAATGAAAAAAGTAATTGATCTCATTAATTAAAGTATAGAGATACTTAAACTAATGTGTGGGTGCTTATTAAATAATAAGTCACTAAACTGTCCTGACTATGAGAATCCCAAATGAAATATTACTTATGTGTCTGTGAATTTCCTCATAATAATGGTTGTATAATTGATTCATAGACTTGAGATTACCAAGGTATCTCATGTAATCTCATGTGAGAATTACTGTATTTTGATGCTACTTATGAACTGTTCTAGGATAATTCAGTAGGTAGTACTTGGATACAGTTTTATTCAGATGGAGATAGTTGAGTAAGTCAATACAGGAATTGTCACTCTAAATTAATTAGAGAGAATGTTCTACTATTCTTGATTAGTAGTAATTTATAGATTTCTTTGGCGAGAGTGAATTGACATTTGAAAAGGCGTTTTCAAATATCAATTGCAAGAACGAACATAATTGGATGAAAACAGAAGATACTAGTCCAATTGGAATATTAGATGATGAAATGATTAAATTATACATCATAGCCATGCACAAGTTAAGTCAAACCCCACTTTGACATTCCTGATATTTGGGTGGTCACGGCGCTGTTATACATCAATCTGAATCTATGATTATAAATTGTTTAACTGTTGAATTCAAGATAAATTAAAAGGAGTTTTAATTTATCTAATTTTAATTATGAATTAAAATTAAAATTTATAATCATTGCCAATATATTAAGAACCTAATGGGTCACACATTAAAAAATAGCTTGTGAAGGAAAAATCAATTTTAATTAAGTTAGACTTAATTATAAAGTTTAAGAAACTTTAGGGATCAAATATGAGATATTTGATTTTATTAAAATTAAAATAATCATAATTAGAGTTTGACTTTAATTAGAGTTAGAGTTTGACTTTAATTATAATTAAGTATTTAATTTTAATATAAATTGTAAAACCCTAGTGGTTTTCTATAAACTGAAGTAAGCATTAGGGAGCTAGCCTTCCTAATTAATTCCTTTCCATAGTTGAGAAGCTGCTTTGTGGATATCGTTAGAGGCTGGACACGTGAACAACTCGTAGTTGACACATCGAATAACTTTCAAAGGATTTCAATAGGAAAATCAAATCAGGTATGATTTCTTATTTTATTATTCAAAATTTATTATTCAAGTTATTCAATTATCAGAATTCAATCGAAAACCATAAAAAATTTTATTTTTTGCTGCGCCCGTGATTCGATCACGGATGGTTTCCAGCACCAAACTCTGTTGGTACTCACACTCGAGTTATGAGATAGTAAATCCTGCTCTAGAATGAAAGATGGGCATTAAGGAAGTCTCAAAAACAAGTTTCAAGGTCTATTGGTACTCATACTCGAGATACGTGAAAGGTATATTTATAAGATGAGACATTATTTTAACTTTTGTGTATTGATTTTTTCTTTTTGAGTTTGTCTCATTTGTATTGATATAGAAGTGAGTCTATTCTTAGTGTTGTATACTGGTTTTGAGAATAGACAATTAGTTTTAATAAATTATGACCTAACCAATTAATCCTAATTGAATCCGAAAATTCCATAATTGGAATATCTCAATTCACAACTCTTTCCCTAACATTTTCAATTAGTTCTGAAGCTATCTATTAAATAATCAAGTTCTCACACAAGATCTTTTTCGAATGATAGTTGATTTATTAATCACGTGACATATTAAATCACCAACTCTCATTGCGCAACTTAATCAAATTACTTTTGACCCACTCTCTTAATTTATTGCCAAAGTATATGTATACACAATTAACACAACACCGGGATATTATATTGAATCAATAAAGATCAAAGTTATAAAATAAATACGGAATAAAACCTAATTTGGAAATTAGAACATCATGAACGTAATAAACATCTGGAAATTCAGTTTATACATCAAGTATTACAAAAATAACAAAGGAGAAAGAAAGAAAAACTATATTTCAAACTTGATCTAGAAAAATGGAAATTTGGACATCTTCCTTGATCTTCCTTGTTTGATCCACTTTGCAAGATGGTGGCTAGGGTTTTAAGGTTTGTTAAGGTTCTTAAAGTCTTTGAGGGTCTTGGGGGTGTAACTAAGGTTTTCACCCTTTGATCGGTTCCAAAAATGCCCATGAACCCTAAAATAGATGGAAAATGTGGCGCCTGGGAAGCCTTTATCACGATCATGACTCTGGGTATTTCTCTTCTATCACAACCTAGATATGGGAGTCACAATAATGACTTTGCCCATATAGCTCCATACACATCCAAATCTCTTGTTCTTCACCTGTCTAATTTTCAACACTAACAAACACACCAATAAACATATAATTAAGATTGCAAAATACTCTAAACCACACAAGCACTTAGAATGTAAATAAATATTCACATTAACATAATTCTAAGCCTATACATGCAACAATCATCTAATAAACACTTATAAATACACTAAAACACCTATCAAAACATATTATAAACTACACCTATCACTAGGTAAATATTTCTAATCTAGATTTCATTCTTCATTACCTATAATTTCCAGCTTAAAATACAATAAAAATGATCGAGAGTCGAAAAGTTTAACCGAGGTCAACCTTAACATCACTTGGTCTATTAAAAAGTTAAAAGTAAAAGAAAACTTAACCAACTTTTAAAAACATCTAAATTTTTGTAATTATTGTTAAATTAAGCATAAGAATGTAAGTTTGCTATTGGAGAAGCTTTTCCCTTACCCTACTTAATTAATCAAATAAATTTAATGAAATAATGCTTCCCGTAAAAGTTAAGAACCTTAATTACTTCTACAAATTTACTATCATCCAATCTTTTGGCGTCAAACTAATTACAAATGCATTTCCATTAATAACATTTTAAAGGTTAATCTAAAAATTTTGTAACGTGTAAATCAATGTTTTAAAAACCAAAACAAAAATTAAACCAACAAGATAAATTAATTGAAGGTTTAAAAGTTCAACCAATATTAGAACGTCATAAAACTAAAGATTGAAATAACTTAAAATAAGATTAAAGAAGGAGATTATCTTTGCCTATTGAAGAGATTGAAGTTTAATTGAAGAAAGAGACTGTCAAATGAAAACTAATTAGTTTGTTATGATTTATAAAAATGGGTTAATTTAAGAAAATTAGCCAATTAAATAATAAATATATCAATTTTAATAAAAGAATTATTTAAGTAAACCAAATTGATAAGGTGAACGGTTCAAGATTTTTATAGTTGAAACGGTCAAATTGGTTCAATTTTTTAATCGATTGTGTAAATAACCTAAAAAAACAAAATTTTAGATGCTACACAACTACATTAGAAATTCAAAATTATGGCAAATAAGTTTTTCCCTAAACGGTGAACAAAATACAAGAAATAAAAAGGGAAAGTATTTATATGAGTGTACTAAGGGTAGGGATGACAATGAGTAGGGTTTGGTTCGAGTATTACTCTACTCATATCCATATCTATTTTTTATGACTGAACCCATGTCCATATCCATATCCATATCCATCGATTTTTACGATTTACTACTCATATACAAATCCATTGGATTGTTTGGATTTTTGGATATTCATCGGGGTGTATAGCACATAAAAATATAACTTCTAAATATAAAATATAAAGAGCAGATTTATGCGAACACTCTAAATTAAAATTACTTTAATAATAATAAGTCAAGATTTTGATTTGTATGTCTTAAAAAACTATAAAATTGGAATAATAAAAATCATAATATCTAGTGCAAAGACAAGTAGACAACATATATTTTTCACAACCAATAACTAAAAAAAATTTGAAACATCCAAAACTTCAAACTGTCTTTGCGTGAACTCCACATCATTCAAAACTCCATCTCCATATTATTTGCATTATTATCATGCTACAAAAAAATAAAATATGTTAACAAATAGAGTCAAATTATAAGTTAATTTAATATTTTAAGTATAAATAAATAACTGATGAGAAATAAAATGAATTACCAAATCAATCATTTCACCCGGTTCCTCTTCGCTTGCATCAGCATCTTTAAAGATCGAAGCAATCGCATATGAACTTTGTAAAGCAGAATCTGTAAGGAAAATTCAATATGAAAATTGTACATATAAGAAGTTTCAAATACAAATGTTGCAAATATTAATAAGGAAATATGTATTACCCGAATAATCTCCAAGCATCCAATTTTGCAAGCACATCAATGCTTCAACAGTATTAGCATGAAGTCTTGAGCGATGTGGACTAAGAACCCTACCACCCATGCTAAATGCACTTTCTGAAGCAACTGTAGAAATAGGTATTGATAAAATATCTCGGGCAATCATCCTTAGTGTTGGATACTTGAATTCTTGTTTCCAGTAAGCCAAAATGTCAAAATAGTTATTTTCAGGCATTGTATCTTCCTCCAAATAATGGTCCAGTTCATATCTTAAGTTTACCCTTCTTTTCTTTGATTTTTTATACATGGAACGTTTACATCGATTAATTAGGAATTTTTTTTAGGTTTTGTTGTATCTAATTTATTTATTTCCTTCAATTTAGTGATTTCTTAGTATTTACGTTTTTTTAATAACGATGGTAAGATGCAAACAATTATATATGTGCCAATTAATATTGCTATTTGAAAAAAAAAATATTGCTATTTGAAAACGGATCGAGTTTTGGTATCCATCGGTTCGGATTTTTACTAGACCCATATCCAAATCCATATTCACATCCATTTTTTAACATCCATTTAAAATTAATTTTTTAGTATCCATATCTATTTTTTAAGATCGGATAGTACGGATATGGATCAGGTTGAAAACCTATTGCCATCCCTACTCAGCGGCACCAAGGAGGCAATTGGCTCGTCAATCAACTTGAAGTTTGATTTCATTCTCAGGAACTTGTTTTGAATTTCTCTCGCTCTCTTCATCTTCGAGCTATCATTTTTAGATTTTGTGAAGCTTATTTATTGTTTTGAATATCATTTTTAAATTTGCAAAAAAAGGCACACTAGTAACCCCACGTGGTATATATGCCACGAACTTTATGACTTCTTGGAAAAAATCAGCGCATCTTCCTCAAGTTAAATCAGGTATTTATTTGGAGGTATCGTTTATACGGTCTAATTTGTCGTGGATTTATTGCAAAGTTTGTGGATGAGATTTTAAAAACAGGTTTGGAATTGCAAAAAAGAACCTTGGGTCCAAGTGTCTCAGGGTGGAGTTCAGATCCTCTTTTTAATATTATGGTATTTTATTGTATCCAATAAATCTAAGCCATTTATTTATGTGGAGCCCGCATGAGACTCGCGTAGGTTCTACAAAATAAATGGCTGAGATTCTATAAGACAGAATAAGACAGAGTAAAACTGAATAGAAAATCTGATTTTCTCAAAGTCACCGGGTACCATTCTCGTCAGGTCTCAAAGGTACCAAGTACCATTCTTAGACAAAATCTAGCAATTCCGACAACAGATGCGGGGGCCAAGGTGAGGGAAGAGCTCTGGTCGGTCCTCGGAGCTGGGTACGTCACAAGAGCACGATATGGAAAAACCATAGAGAAATTGTCTGAAAATAGTACTTGGTACCCTTGAGATCTGACGAGAATGGTACTTGGTGACCTGGAGACAATTGGACCCAAGGTACTTTTTTCCAATTCCAAACTTGTTTTTAAAATCTCATCCACAAACTTTGCAATAAATAAATAGATTATGCCTGTCTGAGAATGGTACTTGGTACCCTTGAGACCTGATGATAAGTAACTTGAAAGGTGCTTGGTGACCGTTACCTGTTAGCTACTGTAAATGGAACTTCCTAAAGCTGACTGACAGATGATTTCTTACCCTGAGCTTTGCCTATATAAGAGCAGAGCATTTGTTTCATGTGTCTCCCATCCGCCAGAGTCTCGTCAATCAACTTGAAGTTTGATTTCACTCTCTGGAACTTGTTTTGAATCTCTCTCGCTCTCTTGATCTTCGAGCTATCATTTTCAGATTTTGTGAAGCTTGTGGTGTGGTATAACTAAGGCGGAAGTGCAGATGGCAGACGCTGAGACCTTCGCTTTCCAGGCTGAGATCAACCAACTCTTGAGTTTGATCATCATCACTTTCTACAGCAACAAAGAGATTTTCCTCCGAGAGCTCATCAGCAATGCTTCTTGGTTCAGCTGGATTCTGCTGAGTTTGAACATCGTTGTTTTGATTTATGGCTTGTGTGACTCTGGCCGTGAAATACCTGCAAAATAAATAAGGGCGGGTCGGGAGTTGTTTCCCGAGAGGCCCCTCCGACGCTCAAGTCAATATTTTTATAGGGTTTCGGCTGCTGTAAACAGAGAAAAGTAGGATCGTATCTGAATCTCGATAGAATAGTTCCTTATATACCTGGAGTTGCCGCTAGGTTTAGGTCTTTACGTCAGTCGTTGTGTTTGCATGGGAGTCTATCTCCCGATGGGCCGAGCGGGCCGTGGTTGTTGGGCCATCGGTACCCAAGTCTGGAGCTGGGCCTGGCAAGGCCGATACAGCCAACCCGACCACTTTTGATGTACGTATCTGGTTTCTTCAATCTCTTTCTGTTCTTGTTAACTTGTGAAAATGAGTGTTTCTCAGTATAGTGTAGACATATTTTCAAGGTCAATAGGGTTAATTTTTGTGATATATGTTGTTTGTGGATTAGGCTTTGGCCAGGATAAGCTTCGAGAGCTTAACGGACAAGAGCAAGCTCGATGCTCAGCCCGAATTCTTCATCAGACCTGTTCCTGATAAGGCCAACAAGACGCTTTCTATAATTGACAGTGGTATTGGCATGACCAAACCAGGTAAGTAATTAGATTCTGTCTTGAATCCTATTATGTTTCTATTTAATACGTGCATGAAAATTTTGAAGTTGATGCTCATGGCATCTTCAACGAGGGTGAATTCACTTCAAAGAAGATACTAAAATTCAACCCTAAAATGGTGTGATAAATCATACACTAAATGTAACAAAAAGACAACTTTGTTTATTTCCTTTTTAACATATTCCTTTTATATTTTTTCACAATTTAATTATTTACATAATTTACTAAATAATTAAATTTAAAATATTTATTACTTTACGTAAAATATATCATTACAAATATTTTATTGAAACATTTAAAATGACATTAAAATTAAATATAATATTAAATTTACTTTTAGTAATTGTTTATAATTCTTATTTATAAATGTTATAAATTTATTAATAAAATATGTTATATATATTTTCTTGTTTTTTTTTGCATCTTATCGTGACGCAGGAGATGAAATGACTCGAGCTATATATTCATTACTAACTCAACACACAAAACCCCATGATGAAGCATGACCAAAAGTTACAAAAAAAGATCTTTGTTCATTTTCTTTTTAATATATTCTTTTTATATCTTTTTCATAATTTGATTTACTTACATAATTTATTAAGTAATTAAATTTAAAATATATATTACTTTACACAAAATATATGATTATAGAAATCTCATTGAAATATTTAAAATGACATTAATATTGAATATAACATTTAATTTATTTTTAATATTTATTTATAATTCTTATTTGTGTGTTATAAATTTATTAATAAAATATGTTAAGCGGCCATACAAGATTGAAGCGAAACGTCAATCCCTAAAATTAATATTAATAGAGACGATATAATTATATTTCATGAATTCCTTACATGAGCAAATTAAAAATAAAGAAGTTTATTATGAACTTCGTAATATACTGATTGAATATTTGTAAGAACGATGTGGTAATTCAAATAATTAGAAGTTAAATGTATAATAAAAATATTATATTTGTGTATGTTATTAATTTGTTGTTGCAATAATATTAATTATATTTATTAATTAATATTAATTTAATATAAAGTAATATTAATTAACTAAGAATAATAATTTTATTTTGATTTTTATAAATAAATAAATTATTGTATAAATATAAATTAATTTTGTTAATAGATAAATTATTGTGGTATATTTTTTGAAAATAATTTGGTATATAATAATTGGAATAACGTAAAAGATTCTTGGAATATTCTAAATAATACTCCCTCTGTTTCATAATAAAAGTCGTTTTAGAAAAATACACGTTTATTAAGAAAATTAATTAAATGTCACATATACCCTTATTAATACTCTCATAAAGTTACTACTGCAAAATTAATA
>JANZXV010000005.1:24880885-24901992 GCA_027576455.1 Erythroxylum roigii | reverse complement strand
GTCAGAGGTTGAGAGTCAGAAGGGACGGATGATGTCGGAAGGGTCGGGAGGGTTGGGTGTTCTCGAAGAGTTGGGTGTCGACGAAGGGTGGAATAGTGGTTGGAAGTCGTCGGAGGGTAGGGTTGGGTGTCATTGGAAGGGTCGTTGTTTGACTTTCATGAAAAGGTTTAAGCTGCATTGAAGGCCCCAATTTACGTATGTAGATCTTATGCTCCATTTGTGTGTTTGAATTCATTGTGGGAGCAAGATTGCAGTGTTGCAATTTTTATATTCGTTGCTCTAATCTTTATGTACAGTGAGCAATTACTACTGTCTTGATGGAATGAAACTTGTTTTCTTACAGAGAAGGATTAAAACGCAAAGAATTATGATCAGTTAAATTTAGGCACATGCACTTGTATGATCAATCATATCAAAATAGATACTGAATGGAAGTTTTAATTCGGTTTTTGTTTTTCTTTGCAATCTAGACATGTTGAGTGTTTTTCACTGTGATCATGTATTGTCCTGAATTACATATGCAGCAATGAGAATTTTGTTGTTCTCCAACCTTTCGTATCCATATTGTTGACTGGTTTTTCTGTTTCAGTGTGGAACTGGAGGTCCTCTATTTGCAGGAGCCTGTATATCGAAAGTGCTTCCTTCTCAGGTGAAGCATTTCGTTCATCTTCTTTGTAGCAAGTTCTCAAGCTTTGAACCCAACCATTTTGAGTATAATTGAAGGGTGTAATTCTAGTTTCACTAGTACACCTGAAGGCTGATGCATGGCACAAAGGAACAGAATTTTCATGGGATTTGAATTTTGAAGACTGCAAAAAACCTTCTAAATACTTTAGCAATCAAAGTTTTATTGTTGAAATTGATTGTTAGGGGCTTTTGATATGACCTAGGACACAACTTTTTTGAGACCTAGCACACTTAACTTTTTTGATATGACCTAGCACACTAAACTATCCATGTAGATATCGTCAGCCAGTTGACTGTAATTTCTTTATCTATGTGGGTCTAGTGTATAAAGACAAATTCATTAGAAATCAACGAATTTCACAACGTCCATTAGGTTCTTCATATGTAGAAAGAGTCAAGTCTGAAGTCCTTTATTCCCATATCCATCTTGTACATTTTCTTCTCTACCTAGTAAATCAGTTGATGACTTGACCTTGCCAACAAAATTTAGTAGCATGGACTATGAACAAATTAGTTGCTGATTACTAATGTTTTCATGTTCACTTGTTTCCCTTCAGATTTTGATCTGTTCGAGGAATGGAAGTGTTTATTCATTTGAAATGGTGAGTCAGTATTATTTGTTAGCAAAAATTTTGACCAGCTATTCTTTGCATAATAATTGGTAAATTGATGTACACCCATGCAATAAAATCTTCTTGTTGTTGAAGCTTAAATCATTGTAATGAGTATAATCTCCAACATCTGAGACTAAATATATTGCTTCCTTTTGTTATGTGGTGCTTTAAATGAGAATGCTAATAGTTCTTATTTCTTAAACACACCTCATTACTGCAGTTATCAACCCAGGGATGGCATAATTTGTGGCTTATTTTTAATTAGGGATGTTTGGAACGTCAACTGGTTGATAGGACACTTAAATCCTTAGGCTATTGTAGGCCTGGTTACGTTGACAAACTTGGCATATAACAGAAAACCAAATTGCTTTCAAATATTAGTTTAGCTAATTACTATCTTGTTAGTTGGCCACATATCTCTGATTCATTAATACTTGGTTCATTGTAGTCTTAAATATTTTTAACCATTATTACTTCAACTGGTAAACCTGTGAATGAATGGATCCAATTGCGAGTCTGTTAGCCACCGTAAATCTGGCTTGTAAAATGCTGGTGAATTAGGAACAGTTGGACCGGAACTGTCTCTGATCGTTCTACAATTAAACAAAATTTATTCCTTGAATTATATTCCTTCTTCTTTGAGTTACTTGGCTCTCAGCTTATATCTTTGTAGTTCTAAGAAAAAGTCTTCATCCTTTTCACATCTGATGGAATTGAGAAGTTCTCAAATAAAAATTAAGAAAGAACTATTGTCATATTTTCCCAGATTTTGAATATTGAATGCAGGACTATGTTTGGTAACAAAAATGATGAGATCTTTGAAAATGAACTATTACAATAATATACCATTCTGATTATTCTCAGTTCCTTTAATATTTTCCTAGAGAGGAAAAACAAAACCTGCTAAAATTGTTATGTGAAATATACCAATTCATTTATGGATTGGTCACATAATCAGGTAAACTATAATTATTATTGCCGTAAATTTGTAACCTCCCAAAGGAAAGGTAGATGTTAATGGCGAGAAATGGGTAAATCCTATGTGCAGTTGGAAGGGATTACAGCTTTGGGACATTACATAAAAGGGAATGCAATATTTTATCATCTTTCCCCTAATATGTTTGGATATTTTAATTTTGGGGTTCATATCAGGAAAAGGGAGATCTACTCTGGGAATACAATGTTGGAGATCCAGTCACTGCCTCTGCTTATGTTGATGAACACTTACAGCTGATATCTGATTCTTCACATTTCTTACAGAGGTAACGTGCTCAAACTTATCTATACAAATATGTAAACTGTGATTTATGTTTTCATAAATTTCCAGGTTAGTTTGCGTATGTGGAAGTTCTGGAAGCATACATTTGCTTCGTGTCACAGTTAATGTTGTGGCAGAGGCAAATCAACCAAGCAAATATATGGTCCATGAATTTGCTAGCATGAACCTTGCAGGAGACATTTTTTCTTCACCTGTGATGATTGGCGGCAAGGTTTTCGTTGGTTGCAGGGACGATTATTTGCATTGCATAGCTGTTGACCCTGGAATTTAGGAGGAATAATCATAGTTGAAAATTTTGAAGTTCCCAAGGGGGATCCATTTTTGCGTGGGCCATTTCAGTGCTGATTTGGAGTTTCTGCCCAGACGATGACAATTTCTTAATCATGGAAGTCTTATGTTTTGTGCATTATTGTCATCACATGTGACTAAATGATCAAAGTGGCCTCAGTATTGTCGAGATGCTATGGCAGCCATCATCATTTAACTGGTTGGTGCAAGAAACTTCGCAAACTGTCAGTTGGGGTAATATCTTCTGTCTCTGCTATGAATTTATGAAATTAAGAAGCTGAAATGATTTGAAAGCATTTGATAACGTTTATTTATGGTAGGCTTTATTCAATCATCAAATGAAGCATCACCTGGACAGTAAGGCTGCAATTTACTCCTTTACGCTTCATGTGTAATGTTGATAATTTGAAGAAGTATACCAATCAAGAAGAGACTAGTCAATTTGCTGCAACATTTGCGAGCTTGTAATTTCCATTTGGTTATTACACATATAATCCTCCTATCATACAGAGTCCAAGGTGCGTCCAGCTCCAGGTTTGTCTCAATATCGCGGCTGCTGGCTCAAGCACTCAATGACATCTTTAGTACTAAGAGACTTGTTACCTTATTGTTTATTCCTTCCCTGTATTCTTAGTATAGGATCTATGGGCCATTGGTTTCCCTATTAACACCTTAGTTACCTGATTTATCGAATTTTACTAAATAGAGTTTGGATGACTTTTGTTAAATGGAATATTGTTTATACTTGGATCATTCAAGTTAAAAGGTAAATTATACTATTTGGTAATTAAGCTGGTCATGTTTTATGAGACATGTACATAGTTATAAATTAATGGTGGCGGAGATGAAGATGCTTCGTCGAATATATAATCTTAGTAGAAAAAAAGGTTAGAAATATTGTGATAAGAGACAAATTAAGGTTGGTTAACATTGATGAAAAATTAAGGGAGATAAGATTTATGTGATTCAGACGTACAAAGAGGGATATTTTAACACTTATTGAGAAAATACAAGAATATTGTACTTATAAATTTTAAGAGAAAAAGAGAAAGATCTAAAGAAAACTAGGGCAAGTGAGAATGATATGATTTTGTTAGAACTTATTAAAGATTGACCCTTAATAAAAAATTTTGGCAATATAAAATATTGGTAAAAAATCTCTCTTTTTCTTATAAGTTTTTAAATCTTTTCCTTCGAATCTTATGTCTTGTATTTAATCTTAATATTTTATTTGTAAAACTTCCCTTAACTTTTTTTTAATTGCTTGTTTTATTTATTTATCTTTTTTGTTTATTTATTTATTTACTTATTTTGTCTTATATTTTTATTATCATGTATTCTGTCTTTTTACTCCAATACATTCTCAAAACAATTCAAATGCAAGCTTATATGGTAATTCATGAAAAACTGAAACCTCACACAAGCTTTCTCTCACTACTGTGTTTTCCATATTTTTCTCACTTCTATCTTCTTCAATTAATACATATGACACTTAAACCACTTCTTCTACTTCCATTACAGCTCAACAATACAAAACAAATAAAAAATCTAAGGTTCAATCTTAAACATCAAAAACCCATATATTCATTCACACAATTTCCATTTTCTACGTTTGTTCCATTTCTAGCACTATTCATTTCACGAATTTTTCAGCTAACTCATTCTGAACACCACTATACTCATCCGAAACCTCTCTACTTACATAACTCATGCATGAATTCATTCTAACACTAACGCATCATCAAAAATCATTTACACAGTACCCAGAAAACTAAATCACAACTTACTTGATTTTTCTGAAAATTCTTTAACAGTGAGAGTGAAGAACAAGGTTTAGTGGAAGGTAACAACAAGACCCAAGAAGAAGCAAATTCCCAACTGGACTGAATTGTTTAGTTTGTAAAGGTTAACACTAATGTAAAGTAAAAAACAGTGGTCGGTGATGAATGTTCAGTGATTTTTGATGAACACCTACATAGTCCGAAGAACAACAAAAGCCTCAGTGATTTTGCCTTCTAACACACGTGCTTGCGTGTGTTGTTATCATATGGACACATGGCTCCATGCATGACTCCCATTTTCCTTTCATGCAAGCTGCCATGTCTCCAACATATCAGGCCATTTGTCACACAATAAATGATGCCAAATGTTAATAATTCGTAGGCTTAATCATACTAATTTTTATGTACCACTTAACTTGTTACTTGACAATTTTCCTAGTTCAAAATCTAAAATACCTCAAATTTTGAGAAATTTTCTAAAATTCACCAAAATTTCTGAAATAATAATAATAATAATCTCAAAATAAAATTTTAACACATAAAAACCACAATTCTCTTTTTATTCGAAATTTTAAAACCAATTATACCCGAAATGTCAATGAATGCATGTACAATTATTTGTACATGTTAAAAAATACATATACACATATAAGTGACTACTAAAAAATGCAAATCATACAATGCACTCTGCCAATCTTTCGATATTCTAGCCCCTAATATGGGATGTTACAATTCTTTCCTCCTTAAGAAATTTCTTCCTCGAAATATACCTGATTTGAATAGTTGCGGATACTGAGCTTTCATGGTTTCTTCTGGTTCCTATGTTGCTTCCTCAAGTCTGTGGTGTTGCCAGAGTACTTTTACCAAAGGTATTGACTTGTTCTTAAGTTGTTTAACTTCTCTGGCTAATATAGAAATTGGCCTTTCTTCATAAGACAAATCTGGTTGTACTTGAATTTCTTGCACAGGAATCTTATGTGTAATATCAGACTGATACCTTCTCAATATAGAAACATGAAATACACATGTAACCTGGTCAATTCTTCAGGAAGAGCTAGTTGATAAGCTATTGGTCTAATTCTTTTCAGAATTTCATAAGAACCAATGTATCGCGGTCTAAGCTTACCCTTCTTACCAAATCGAAGTATATTCTTCCACGACGACACTTTTACGAACACCTTTTCCCCTACTTGATATTCAATATCCTTCCTTTTTAGATCAGCGTAGGACTTTTGCCTATCACTAGCAGCTTTCAACCTACGTTGGATAATCTAAATCTTTTCTTCAGTATCTTTCATAATATCAAGCCTGATAATCTTGTTTTCACTCAATTCAGTCCAACATACAGGAGTTCTACACCTTCTGCCATACAACGCTTCATAAGGTGCCATGCCAATGCTTGTCTGATAACTGTTGTTGTAAGCGCAAACTCCATCAGTGTCAGATAATTATCCAAATTCCCTGGAAACTCTAACACACAATCCGTAACATATCTTCTAATATTTGTATAACTCATTTAGATTGTCCATCTATTTGGGGATGGAAAGCGGTACTAAACTTAACTACCTAAAGCCTTTTGCAAACTTTTTCAAAATCTCGAAGTAAATCGAGGATCACGATCAGAAATAATGGATAATGGTACTCCATGAAGTCTCACTATCTCATTTACATATAGATCTACAAGCCTATCCAAAGAATAGTCAGGACGAACAGGCAGAAAGTGAGAACATTTTGTAAATTTATCTACAATCACCCATACAACATCATGTTTCCTTTGAGTGAGAGGAAGTCTAGTGACAAAGTCCATGGTAATATCATCCCATTTCCATTGAGGAATAGAAATAGGATGTAACAAACCAGATAGAACTTGCTGCTCAGCTTTAACCTGCTGGCATATCAGACATTTAGCTACATAATCCACAACATCTCATTTCATACTTGACCACCAGTAATACTGCTTCAGATCCTGATACATCTTATTTCCCCTAGGATGCATAGTAAAGACTGTATTATGAGCCTCAATCAACAACTTTTTCTTCAGTTCATCATTCGTTGGCACACATAACCGATCTTTATAATATAATTCACTATCTCTTTTCACAGAAAAATCAGGTTGTTTTCCATTCTGAGTAGCCAAAATAAGTTTTTGTAACTTATCATCAGCTCTCTGAGAATCATAAATCTCTTGTGTCAAAGTTGGCGTTGCTTTCAATTGAGCTATGAAAGCTCCTTTAGACACAAGTTCCCAATCACTCTGCTTCACAGATAATGCGGAAATGGTCTTCCGAATCAAGGCATCGGCTACAAAGTTAGCCTTACCTGGATGGTAGTCCATAATATAATCATAATCTTTAAACAATTCTAACCAACGCCGTTGTCTCAGATTGAGTTCTTTTTGAGTAACCAAATATTTCAAACTCTTATGATATGTAAAAATTCTACATCTTTCACCATACAAGTAGTGACTCCAAATTTTCAAGACAAACACTACTGCTGCAAGCTCCAGATCATATGTAGGTTAATTCTGTTTGTGTGTCTTTAGTTGCCTAGAGGCATGAGCAACTACCTTTCTATCCTGCATCAAAACACAGCCCAATCCATTTCTAGATGCATCACTAAACATAACATACTCCTTACCAGAAGTAGGCTGGACTAATACATGAGATTCAGTAAGCATACTTTTCAGTTGATCAAAACTATTTTGACATCTATCAGACCATTCATACTTCACTCCTTTTTGTAAAAGTTTAGTTAAAGGGGATGCTATCATCGAGAACCCTTTCACAAATCGACGATAATAACCAGCCAAACCCAGAAAATTTCTCACTTCTTTCACATTCCGTGGTGGCTTCCAGTTACCAATTGCTTCTATCTTAGTAGGATCAACTCTAATCCCTTCAGAAGATACAACATGTCCTAGAAAAGATACCTCTTGAAGTCAGAAATCATACTTGTTCAGCTTAGCATACAACTGTTTTTCCCCATAGAGTTTGTAACACAATTCGAAGATGCGTATGGTCATGTTCATTCTTAGAATAAACCAGGATATCATCTATAAACACCACAACAAACTGGGCTAAATAAGGCCTGAATATTCTATTCATAAGATCCATAGATGTCGCTGGAGCGTTAGTTAACCCGAATGAAATTACTAGGAATTCATAATGTCCATAACGGATCCTAAATGCAGTTTTCGGTACATCCACATCTTTTACTAGAAGTTGATAGCATCCCGATCACAGATATATCTTTGAAAACACTCCTGCATTTTTCAACTGATCAAATAAGTCTTCAATCCTTGGCGGATACTTGTTCTTCACTGTGACTCTATTCAATTGCCTTTAATCAATGGACATCCGTAGTGTACCATCATTCTTCGTAACAAACAAAATCGATGCTCCCCACGGTGACACACTAAGTCGAATAAACCTTTTATCCAAAAGCTCTTGTAATTGCACCTTCAACTCTTTCAATTTAGTAGGAGCCATTCTGTACGGTGCTTTGGATATAGGAGCAGTGCCAGGCATGACTTCAATAGATAACTCCACCTCCCTTTCAGGAGGGAGTCCAGGTAGTTCCTCAAAAAACACATCTGGAAATTCATTCACTACCATAATATTTAGCAATTTACCACCCTCCTTCTTAGAATCAAACACAAATGCTAGATATGCTTCACATCCCTTCCTAGGGAGCTTTCGGGCTTGCATAACAGATACCACATTAGCTAAGGAACTAGTGTGGATGCCTTGCAAATATATTTTAGGATGATCAGGCCCCCTAAGCATAACTGCCTTCGCATTACAATCAACTATTGCCTGATGCTTGGATAACCAATCCATACCTAGAATCAAATCAAATTCATGAAAAGGTAATCTAATTAGATCTTCTACATATTCATTTCCTTGAATCATAATAGGAAAATTTCTAAACACCTGATTAACCAACACACTACTACCTAGAGGACTGGTTACAAGAATATCATATTCTAACTGATCTATAGATATCTCCATGTCAGGCATTTCTCCAACACAGATATAGGAATGAGAAGATCCAGGATCAATCAATGCATGCATTTCAAAATTAAAGAGGGACAATACCAGTAATGACTTCAGGTGCGTCCTGATCCTCATGAGCTTTCAATGCATAAGCTCGAGCCGAAGCAGAAGCCACAGCTGGTCGATCCACAATTTTTGATCGAGTACTCCGATTAGGTCTGTTCTGACCAGATCCTCCTCAACCTCTACCACGTCCTCTATTCCCAGCAGATGCATGAAAGTCCTCTCTCTCGACTGGCCTGTGATATCTCAGATTGTCTTAGAGGGCAATTGGTTATCATATGCTCAGTACTGTCATAGTGGAAACATGCACCCATAGCCCTCCAACAAACACCCCAATGATGTGCAGAGTAATGAGGGCACTCTAGGGCACCAGAACCTCGGCCCCCAAAGGAACCTCTACTAGAAATAGCCAATGTGGGAAAGTTTAGTCGCCTTTCCCGAGTCACAGATCTCTGAGTATTTTCTGGAGCAGAAGTAGTACCTTCCCGACTTCGTTTACCCGAGGACTGGCCTCCTCTAGTAAAGCCCCTTCGCTGACTCCTTTCTCTTCTGATCGTGTCTTGCCTTTCAATTTTCATAGCAGCTTGTACTAACTAATGGTAATTCACTTGTTGCAACAGAGTAACGTTGCCAGATGCTCCTTGATGGAGTCATGCAATCCATCCTCAAACTGATGACATCGGAACTTCTCATTAAGTACCGACTCGGGGGCATACTTACTGAGTCGGTTGAATTCCCGATCGTACTCAGCAACTGACAAGTTTCTCTACTTCAAATTCAGAAATTGCTTCCACTTCTCCTTTCTGTAGGCTTCCGTCACATACTTAGCTTTAAATTCTTGGGTAAACCGGTAACTGGGGATTCCTTAGAACAAACTTCCACCACTCGTAGGCTGCTCCCTAAAGGAAGGAGATAGCACAGTGCACCATCAGATATGCTGGACAACTGATCTCATCTAACACTCTCTTTACTTTCTCAATCCAGAACTCAACTTTTTCAGATTCCTCCAAAGTTGTCCCAGTAAATTCCTCAACTCCATACTTCTGCAGATGATCAATTCGAGCTTTGGGTGCAATCGTACGATGCAGCAACGTCATTATATCCTGAGACAACTTAACTAAAGCCTCTCCTTGAGTTGGAGGAGGAGGTGACACCTCAGCTTCTTCTCGATTGACCCCAAAGGGTCCAGACATCGATGGACGAGTTTGCTCAGGTTGATTGCTCTCACCAATCTCATCAATGGCTTCGCAAGATCTTTCCATCTTTAATTCTCCAATCAAATCATGGGACAAACTGTATTAGGCCAAAACACAACTTTTAGACTCAAGTATAAGCAGTAGTTAAGCGTTGGTTAAACCAGAATCGCCTAAACCATGCTCTGATACCAAACAATGTAACACCCTCATACCCTCTGGGAGGATATACAAGTGCCACACAAATAAAACAGAAAAAAATCCAAAACATACGAAACATTTCATACATGCATTTCCAGAATCTCAAGCAAACATACATTACATATCATCACAAGTGATTGTTTGACAACATAACATATCATTCATACTGTGCTTATCATACTACGTACCATAAATTCGAAACTCAACTTGTATTAAGGTTATTACAAACCTTCTAACAAATTCAAAAGTCAGATACATCATATATAAGTCCAAAAACAAACTCAAAAATACATTTTGACAAACAAAACGCAATCTCCTTTGGCCATTGCGATTGTCTTGTTCCAGTCTTTATAACCTTCTCTCTAATCCTACACGGGACAAATCCACCATGCTAAGCATATAGCTTAGTGAGTAATGACTAAACTAAGTGTAACAACAACTGATATTGAATCATGTTATAGCAAAAGCATCTCAAACAGAATGAATTTCAATAACAGAATTGAACATACATAATATAGAACTGATTATCAAAACAGGGTGTTAACCCATCAGGTCAAATTTTCAGATTTGCTTCATACCAAAACTTATCATAGATCAAAATACAAAACGAATTAGACTGTAAATCCATGAGCAGAAGTGGGTAACGAGACTTATACAGGAGATACCATAAATGGCATCATATATAAGGAGAGACTTAAGTCTCGATACAAGAGACACAGAAGTGTTAGTACAGGAGACACCAAAGTGTCAATAGCAAGAGACATCGAAGTGTCACAGGAGCAGCTGCAGACCCTTCTGGATATGCCTATTTACCCACAACTAGGACTCGACAGTTTCCTAAACAAAACAAGTCCATTTCTTGTGCAAAAATAATTAGTCAATCACATTCACATGCATCAAACATCTCAGACAATCATTGTCTGGATTTCAGAACACAATTAGCATAAATCAAAATCAATTCAGTACTAAGCAAAACAAAGTAAGGTGTGAGCATCCTAGAGATTACTGGCAGTCGCTTCCTTTCGTTTAATTTCTTGAAGTTCTGGCAATATCTAGAGATGGCCGCTTTCCTTGCTTTTCTATATACAATCAAACACAATTTCATATCACTAAATTGTTCATGTATCTGAATAAGCATTCTTATAAATGCACCATGTAACATGCATAATTAATGACATATCCCCGGGTAAATTTTCTTACTAAACTGATGTAAACATCAATTGTATTCCACAAGTTCCAAAGTTCATAAATTCATTCACTATTTCTTCTTTTCCTCAAA
The DNA here is from genome assembly GCA_027576455.1 of Erythroxylum roigii. Classification (NCBI taxonomy): domain Eukaryota; kingdom Viridiplantae; phylum Streptophyta; class Magnoliopsida; order Malpighiales; family Erythroxylaceae; genus Erythroxylum; species Erythroxylum roigii. The sequence continues at coordinate 24,890,612 of JANZXV010000005.1, read as the reverse complement.
ATAGACTTTCGGGTCTACTTTGTATGATCATTTAGGTCTAGAAAATGGAATATTTAAGTAACACTTCCATCTAGAAAATTGTTCCTCTATGCCTTGAGTTTCTAATGATACCAAGATCATACAATTTGGTTTATTATTAAATGATTTATGTTCAAAATACCACAGACTGTGTACATTTGAAATTTTGGCTAGAGCATGATCATGCATTTAAGTTTTACAACACATATCTCTCAATTACAATATCCAAAAATTACAAACTTTATGCCAATTTAAAGATAAGAGAATAAGCTACAACTTTGGTGAAGACACCTCAGTCTAATTCGGCCTACATCAACACAGTTTAGTCAATAACCACAGGACATGATTTCTGTCCCTGGTAGTGCTACAGCCTAAGCCAAAACTCAATTTCATGCCAATTTTGAAAGTCTTAGAGACATAATTAAAATTACACTTCTTTAAGCAAGTTGTAGGCATATGTCTCAGGTTTAATCTGAATTAAGAATCAATTCATTTAGAAATCTACAGATCAAGATATAATCACAATACCGAAGCATGTTCACTATAATATCTCCAGTTTATAAAATTCCAGTACATACCCTCCAGTACATACCCTTTAGATTTTTAAGTCAATCAATATTTTTCTAATCAATTCAGAAGGCTTAAAATTTTTATGGAGAGAAAGAACAATGTCTTAGGAGTCTATTGGTTCAAGTTTCAAGTTATTTGGAGATCGGATGACAAAGTTATGGCTAAAAGAGTTAACACAGTTCGGTTTTGGAAAAACCTTCGAGTGCAACTAGTCTTCTCTTTCTCTAAAACGTAGGTTTCTTCCTTCATCACCGAAGCTGCAGATTTCTTCACTCTTCTTCCTACTGATTTGTTCATTCCTAATCATATAAATAATTCGTAGGCTTAATCATACTAATTTTTATGTACCAGTTAACTTGACACTTGACAATTTTCCTAGTCCAAAATCTAAAATACCCCAAATTTTAGGAAATTTTCTAAAATTCACCAAAAATTCTGAAAAAATAATAATAATAATCTCCAAATAAATTTTTGACACATAAAAACCAAAATTATCTTTTTAATCGAAATTTTAAAACCAATTATACCCGGAATGTCAATGAATGCATGTACAATTATTTGTATGCGTAAAAAAATACATATACACATATAAGTGACTACTAAAAAATACAAAGCATACAATGCATGGCTAATCCTTCAATATTCTAGCCCCTAATATGGTGTTACAGAGTTAACACAGTATAGGTTCAGACTTTTGAAGGGTGGATTACTGTTTCTTGAGTTATAATCATTAAACCCTAAATCATAACCTCTAATTGAATTATGAAATTTGCAATCTCTCAATTAACAAAAAAACCCTCACTTCCAATTAGATCTTAAGCCCTTTAATAGCAGCCCTTCTTCTTCCCTCTTCCTTTCTCCTCTTTCTTTCTTCTCTTCCTTTCCCTTGGATCTTTCCAAATGTAGCAAAATGGAGGCTCGAAAATTAGGGTTCTCCTCTTTCCTCTATAGTCTTTTCTATTTAGGTTAAAAATTAGGTTTTACTCAGGCCCAAAAGATTTGAAATATCCCCACAAAGTTAAGTTTTGAAAGTCGGTCCGCGTCTGTTGTCCCACAAGGCACGATCGAATGCCACAATTGTGGCCCTTAGGATTTGCTTCTGCCAAGATCGTGGCTAATGAGGCCATGATCGTAGCTTATCCATTTTGCTTCTGACACGATCGTAGCCTATAAGCCACGATCGTAAGCCTGAATCTTTCGTCGAGCTTCCTCCAAATCTTCTCTGTTCTTCAATATCTAATCTCAAACACTAACAAGCACATCAAGACACCTCAAATACACAAAATTAAAGCTCAATAGCATGGTTTAACCCATATAACACTCAGAACGTGCATATCTAACCAACTAACCTAATCCTAAACCTAATCATACATGAATCGATCAATTAACCACTAAAAATATACTAAAATGCGTATTAAAACATCACGCAACTTACAACTATCAATTATTGATCTTTCTCTTCATTTTTTAGAAGTTAAATAAAGAATTCATTAATCATCATCAAAGCCATCAAAAAGGGACAATACAATAAGTTTCAGACATAATAAGAGACAATAATATAGCTGATTTCAGGGAAAACCAGAACTAAAGATTCCATTGCCTTGTGGGGTTGTGTCACTTTATGAGCTACCAATGTTTCCTTAATCCAACAATGCAACTTGTGAATTAGAGAGTACTTTTCAATTTTAGTTTTTTGATGAATTCTTTAGGTTCTTTCCCTCTAGATAGCATAAAGTGCACAATTAAGGCTAAGACTTAAACATATTCTATCATTTCCCATTTATTGGAATTTTTCTTTGACCTATTTTAACATTAGTTCCCCTACCTTGAAATTACCAGAAGTTATTTTTTATGATGTTGTGAACTCGAGTCTATAGTGAAATTCTTGAAGAAAAAGTGGAAATGTCATTTCTAAGGAAAAGAGGACTAAATGAAGTCCAATTATCGAATTAGAACTAAGTATCATTTTCATTCCCCACCTGGATATTAATGAAAGAATACACTAGATGTCTTCTTTTTAATATTTGGACAAAAAAAAACTAACAGTGCTCTTTTTTCTCCATGATCTGCCATAAAAAGTTCTCTTTGTGGGATCTAATTAATCCATTTACTGCAAAAGGATTCCTTATCCTTGAATAGTCTCTAAATCCTCTTTACAATATGTATTGTTTAAAAGGTTGAGATAAAGGTTAGGCCAAGACCCCTTTCTTGCTTTCTCCAGCAAAGCTGCTCCTATTTGACTTTTTCCACCCTTAGAAATGTCACTTACTAGACCAAAGAAAGTTTTTGATGCATTTTTCCACTTCCATAATGATTCTTTTAGGTAAAAGAAGATGAGAACTTGAATAGATGTGAATATTTTTAGAACTAAAATGATCAATTGTACTAGCCCAACTTAAGAACGAGCTATATTTTGCCAAAAGTTGATGACTTTTTGGTATTTCTCCAGGATCAGCAAGCAGTATTGATACTTTAACCTATTAGCAGAAATAGGGATCCCTCATGGAGGTGAAAAGGATACTATGGGCATTCAGTTCAAAGATGAGCTGGAGACTCAAAATTGTGTGTATCTGAAGAAAAATATATACTACTATTACTAGAGTTGATGCTAGGGCCAGGGAGTCTACTAAAAACCTAGAGGGAATTATGCAGAATTAAAATGTATTTTTGATGAGCTCCACATAATAATAAAAGATCATCTGAAAAACATAATTAGGTGACATTTCTCTACTTTTATAAGGAAAAGTGAAGTTTGGGTTCCTGGAAATGTTTTAGATGACAATTTTGTTCAAGGCTTCCATTAATATGACAAACCGGTAAGGAGACATTAGGTCTCTCTGCTTGATTCCATTACCACCTTGAAATAGTTTGGTAGGGGACCAATTGATGAGAATAGAGTAAGTTGTAGTAGGGATGCAAGTATAGATCCATTTAAAGAATGAGCCGAGGAAACCAAACTATTCTAAACAAGTTAAAATGAAATCCCAGTGGAGTCTATCAAAAGCTTTAGAAAAATCTACCTTCATGGCACAACTTTTAATATTTCTACCAGAGGTGTACTCTCTCATCAGTTCTTGAACAAGAAGATTATTATCTAAAATTGATATGCCTGGTATGACAAATGTATCATGGGTGTGACACTCATCTTGCACTCATGATACAAGTTGCATGGGCGTGAAACTCATCTCACTCCCATGCAACAATGTTCACAGCTATGAGAAGCCATGCACCACCGTGAGAAGCCAGTCACGTCAGTGACTTCTATGCCTCATTTCCCTGAAAAACCTAGTGTTTTACTATAAAAGGAACATGTTATGATGACAGAAAGGGGAGGTGGACAAAATAGATTTTTGTTCATTTTCCTTCAGTTTTCAACTAGAAAGAGGAGATTTCATGGCTGATTCTTGGAGACTTATGGAGAAGATGGAAAGATAACCCAACATTGGTTCGAAGGTGACATCGACACCTAAGCCACAGTTAATCTTATCTCGACTTTGTTATATGTTAAATCTCTCTTTAAGGATTCTTATTGCTATTCTATGCTGAATGATTTGGGTATTGTAAAGTTGATCTTAATACGTTCATTGGATTGTTTTATTGCAAACCCATTAGTAGAATCTTGAATATAATTCATAATTATTGTGTTTGAGATTCATTAGTAGCCATTAATGACCTTGAATCATAAGGAACAATGTAACTTAGGTAAGATAAACTAAGTTTGGGAGGTTATTGTTGGATTTTGATCTTGCATCACATGCATCAAAATAGAAAACAACAGCAGAAATATAAAACAAAACCTAAAAATCCAAAAACTTTCAACTGCCATTATATGTAACTTTAACAAAACATGAACTTAAGATGTGTACTTTACAATCTCCTTCGGTCTTCATTGTCATCACCTCTTCAGGTTGTCGTAAACCACAACGACAAAGGAGGATGTCTCTAATGATATCCACGCGAAGAGTGAAGCTTGAATCCTCTTAGGAAGAATGGATAGAACACACACAAAGTGCTAGCATTGTGATGTATTCTTTGAGATAGTGTTTGTAGAGAGTGAGACAAGATGATGAACACTTCACCAAAAATTCTCTTTCTTGAACACTTCACCAAGGCTCATTACTCAATTAGATATGTCACTAAAGACTATCTTCATGGCATTTCCACTATGGCTAGAGATTCTTGAATAATGACCCCGACAAGAGGTCGTGGGTATCATCTCCTTCTATTAGGAATCATGAATCCTTAATTGACTACTCAATTACCTTCGAATACCCAATCACTACCTTATGAGCAACCTTTAAGAGGCAACGAGGAATGGAGTCAAAGTATAAGATTAGTATCTAAGATATCCTTAAGTACCTCAAGTTTAAGGATATTTAAACCATTTCTATGATGAGACTATCATTAACACTAGAATAGATTATCCATATGATTGTCTCATAGTAGGTCATCCAATGTTCTTACTACTCTTAGCAGGCATCTACATGTTAACTCTAAACAACTCATGCTTACAACTTATAAGATCCACTACTTGATCTAATCAAGGAATATAACATGTGCTAGTCTATCCGAACTAATAAAGTCCCCTCTTGTTAATCCTATGACTATGGATAATTTAAATACTAACATAATTACACATTATAGGAATCTCGTTATCATGATCTCATCATGATTTCCTTCATGCTATGTAATATATCAAGGAATTCATTAATTCGATTTAAGATCACTATCTATCCATAAAGAACATGAACATCAAATTAACAAAAAAGCCTTTTTATTAATAAAAAAGATTTGTATAGTAAGTGCTAAAGGTGATTACCTTTCAAGCACTTTCCTAACAACCTGCCATTTGCACTAAAGCCAATCTCTTTTTTATTTAATATCATAGGTGAGTACAGGAGATTCATATCTCTTTTAAGGAATTGGCATAGTCAAAGGATCAACAATATTCTGATCAGTGGGCACTCTCTCTATCTTGACATCATTTCTATCAATGATTTCTCTAATCAAATGATATCGCCAAAGTACATGTTTGGATTTCTGATGAGACCTTGGTTTCTTTGCTTGTACTATAGCATCATTATGGTCACAGTACAACTGTACTAGGTCAACAATGCTAAGAACCACTCCAATTTACATGATGAGCTTCTTGATCCAAACTGCTTCCTTTGCTACTTCTGAAGCCGCAATGTATTCAACTTCAGTTGTTGAATCTGCAGTTGTCTCTTATTTGGAACTCTTCCAACTGACTGCTCCACCATTAAATCCTAAAAATATATCCTGATGGGGATCTGGAGTTATCCCTATCAGATTGGAAACTGGCATTTGTATACTCACTCACAACAAGATCTCTTTCTCCATAGACTAAGAATATATCTTTAGTTCTTCTCAAGTATTTAAGGATATTCTTGCCGGATACCTAATGACCCTTTCCAGGATCTGCCTGATATTTTCTCATAACACTTAGAGCATATAATACATCAGGTCTCATACATAACATAGCATACTTGATTGATCCTACAGCTAAAGCATAAGGGGTCAAATTCATGTGAGTCCTCTTATCTTGTTTCTTTGGACACACAGATTTCGAGTGTGTAATCTTATGTGTCATGGGAAGATAACCTCTCTTGGACTGTTCCATGCTAAACCTCTTTAACATCTTGTCTATATATGTAGACTGAGAAAGAACAAACAACTTCTTAGATCTATCTTTATAGATTCTTATACTCAAAATATAAGTTGCTTCTCTAAGGTCTTTCATGGAGAAATTCTTAGACAACCAAATCTTGATTGATTATAAAACTGAGACATCATTTTCGATTAGTAGTATGTCATCTATATATAACATAAGGAATACGATAACAATTCCACTAACCTTCTTACACACACAAGGTTCAATCGGATTTTGTGAGAAACCAAACTCTTTAGTTGTCTCATCAAATCGAATATTCTAACTCCTGGATGCTTGCTTCAATCCATGAATGGGTTTTTGAAGCTTGCTTACCTTTTCACCATCATTGGATATGAAACCATCAGGATGTGTCATGCACACGTCATCGGCTAAGTTTCCATTAAGGAAAGTTATTTTTTTTGGGTTTTGATCTTGCATCAAATCCATCAAAAATAGAAAAAAGCAGTAGAAATATAAAACAAAAACCCAAAAAGCCAATAACTTTCAAGTGCCATTAGATGTAACTTTAACAAAACATGAACTTAAGATGTGTACCTTACAATCTCCTTTGTTCTTTGTTGTCTTCACCTCTTTGAGTTGTCGTAAACCATAAAGACCAAAGGAGAACATCTCTAATGATATCCATGCGAAAAGCGAAGCCTAAAACCTCTTAGGAAGAATGGCTATAACACACAAAAAGTGCCAGCTTTGTGATGTATTTTTTGAGAGAGAGTTTGTAGAGAGCGAGAACAGATGAACACTTCACCAAAAAAATCTCTTTCATTCACACAACACTTGCACGAAAATTGGTGTTTCTTACACCCTTTCAGATACAGATATAGATATTGGCCTATTGGACTTAGTCATATACAAAAATCATAGAGCAAAGCTCTACATGCAGAATTCTGAGCTTAAAGCTCTTTCAGACTGGCTACTCTGATCACAATGCCTTTATCTGAACATGTGTTTTATGAAATGCATCAAATAATAAAATATGCCATGAATAGAATTCACTTATGATGCACAGACAGAATCTTATATTCATCGGACCTCAGTTCGGCATTCAACTTTCGTTGAGTATTCTAAAATCATTCAGAATTAAGTTGCAAATAGATATCATTTAAATTTTAGATGCAAATAAAACAATTCTAATATATTCTCGAATATCAAACTCCTCGGACCATTAAAGTCCAGAATTTATATACAAATCACAAACAGTTCAATAATTAGAAGTTAAACATAATAAATAAATCCTAGGAAGATCATCTAGGCTGACTCATAGTATACTCCAATTTATACTATTGTCTGGATGGTCCGGTAATGTCTGAATGGCATCCGACTTGAGCGTCTAAAACCATACATTTCATACATAATTCACATTACAAAGTCGATCAATCAAATACATAATGCACATATATACATATGTCATATTGGAACCCCTCCCGGATGAGTTACATGTCCGACGTCCTACGTGACATCTGAACGCGCCAACCCACGAGGGAGGAATTCCTCACCACAGAAGAAACTCAATTAATGTCCTCCGAACAAATCTTGTAAGATTCATCTTAATTTTCGTCAATAAAATTGATCTACTTAGGGCCCAAAATAAAATCCAATTCCTAAGCTAATATGGAATTTCATGCCTCTATAATAATCAGCAATGAAAATCACTTCAATCGGAGCTTCCTAGATTAAGAAATCACCGAAATACGGAAACATGTTCAATATGTCCAACTAATTCTCTCTCTTTGATCAATTCCGACAAAATTCAACTTAATCTGAAAATTCTACATTTTTGCTAGAGAGGGTAGAAAACTTGTTGAGAAAACCAATGTTTCGAAAATCGAGTGAATCGGAGGCCAAACGAAAAAGTTATAAGAGAAAAATGAGATTTAGTGTTTTTCGAACATAGAAATTCAAAAATGCATAACTTTTTACTTAGAACTCGAAATTGTACAAATTTGGTGCCAAAAGAAAACTGAAGGAAAACTCTGTAACATTCAAGAAGAATGTAAAACCTAAATTGGCCATTAAGGAGATTCAAAGTTGCAAAGTTTCTGCCCAATTGTACAAGATTCCTAAACACCTAAACAAGATCAAAAGTTTGAAAAATCATATCTTTTGATACCGACGTCAAAAAGTGTCATGGTTTACCTCTATGGAAAGATAACAAGATGCTTTAAAACTTTCATGAAGGAAGCAAAAATCAATTCAATCATTAAAAGGGGTAAAAACTTGCTTGAAGGTGCTGCCTAAGTTGACCAATGGAACAGTAAAAATTACCCAATGAACAGTACCCGTAAACAGTGACAGCCATCTTCTAATCCGCATAACTTTTTAGTTCTATCTCCAAACATTGCATACTATACCTCGTTGGAAAGGTAAAAAGATGATCTACAACTTTCATGAAGGGAGTAAAAATCAGATCGGTCTCTAAGAGGGTGAAAAATCCATCCAAAGGTACTGCACAATAATGGCACACTCAACAGTAGCTGCAGACTTCAAATACTCATAACTCTTTCATCCTAAGTCAAAAATGACCAATTTTATACCATTTTAAAGATCTTAACATGCTCTACAAACTTCAAGAAGACTTCCAAAGCTAATTCACTCACTAAGAGGGTCTAAACTCCAGTCGAAGGTTCTGCCCATTTTTTAAAAAAATTGGACAGCACCTCCCCTAAAAGTGCATCTAGCCAAATCTTTAATTTCCAACCCAACTACCATACCTGCACAAAAATCACTTCAGTCTTCCAATTCTCACAAGCATTCAACTACCAAACCAACTCAATTATCTCAATATCAATTCAAATGGGCAGCAACACAATCTTAGGATTCTAAACATTTCTCAAACCACATAGTAACCTTACTTCTAAGCATCCACTAATTTCCAATCCATAAAGTAATACAATCCCATTCTTCCTTTTTGTCATTCTCAACCATACAACAATACATTTTTGGAATACATATACAAGATACATTCAAATTTCGAAACTCTTATAGTTACATGAAAATAAGTCAATACAAAGCTTCAAAGGGCATTTAGCCCGATTACATTGAAAGTGTTAAAGAACAAATTACAAAATACATTATTTGCCCAAAATGCTATCTAAAACCTTGCTTTCTCAAATATAACATTCAAAGCAAAAGTATCGGAATAAAGCCTTAATCCCGATGCAACGACTCGGTTTCTCGCTCAAAACCTGTGGAGGGGAAATGGGGGGTGAGCTCGACGGCTCCGTGGGTAACAATTTAATGTGCAAGCATAAGCATACAAAAGTTTATTAAACAATCATTTTCAAGTTAATAGTTACAATTGTCATTTTCCGATAAAACACAACATTTACAAAGTCAACACTTATAACACAAAAGCACATAATCACATAACAAGTGGTTTGAGTGATCCTAACAGGACGTACTACACATGTCCGACAAGCGACCATGTGTAGCCGTGAACAGAGGGGAGTC